>PGFW01074710.1:0-11943 GCA_003123925.1 Haematobia irritans | reverse complement strand
AGACATTATGGTGTCTTTGCGCAATATTGGCTCAGGGTGGGTCCCTGAGTTGATATAGCAATGTCCGTGTGTCCACCTGTCTGTGAACACATTTTTATACTCAAAGTCTAGGTCGCAATTTTCCAAAGTCCAATCGACTTCAAATTTGGCACAAGTTTCTAGTTTGGGTCAGAATAGAACCCTACTGAAAAAATCGGTTCAGATTTAAATATAGCTCATTATATATATCTTTCCCCCCGATATGGGCTTATATCGTCCCAGAAGCCAGAATTTCAGCCTGATTTACTTTAAATTTTGCACAAAGTGTGCAATTTGGCAGAACTCTAACAAATTTTGTCCAGATCGGGTCAGATTTAAATATATGCATATAGGAACATAAACCTTTATATATAGCACCAACACATTAGATGGATTTTATATGGTATCGATAATGTGGATCTACAAAGCGATTTTACTCGTTCTTTACTTGTTACACCCTCCACCATAGAATGGGGGGTATATTAACTTTGTCATTCCGTTTGTAACACCTCGAAATATTGCTCTAAAAGTATAAAGTATATATATTCCGGGTCGTGTTGAAATTCTGAGTCGATATAAGCATGTCCGTCCGTCCATCCCTCTGCTGAAATCACCCTAACTTCCAAACAAAACAAGACTTGAAACTTGGCACAAGTAGTTGTTATGGATGTAGGCTGGATGGTATTGCAAATGGGCTATATCGGCCCACTTTTAGGTATAGCTCCCATATAAACGGACACCCAAATTTGATTTGTGGAGCCTTTACGACGGGTAAATTTCATGCGATCCGGTTGAAATTTGGTACGTTGTATTAGCCTATGGCCTTTAACGATCGTGCAAAAATTGGTCTATATCAGTCTATAATCATAAATAGCCCTCATATAAACCGATCCCCAGATTTCACTTCCGGAGCCTCTAAGAGGGGAATTTGCCCCTGCATCCGATTCGGTTGAAATTTGGTACGTGGTGTAAGTCTATGGCCTCTAACAATCGTTCAAAAACTGTTCCATATAAGTCTCCGTAATTATATAATTATATGAAATTTGCTTCTCTTTTAGACGGCTCCGGCAAGCAAATTCGGGGGACGGTTATAATGGGGGCTATATTATAATTTATGGACGATGTGGACCATTTTTTGCATGGTTGTTAGAGATATATGCTGAACACCATGCACCAATTTCAGCCAGATCGGATGAAATTTGCTTCTCTTAGAGTTCCCGCAAGCCCAAATTTTGGGGTCCGTTTATATGGGGCTATATGCTAAAAGTAAACCGATATGGCCCATTTTTTTAACAATTCCCAGCCTCCCCCCAATCCGGACCTACATCAATAACAACATACTTGTGCCAATTTCAAGTCCCCATAGGCTTGATTTCGTTCGAGAAAGTTAGGTGATTTCAACAGAATCGGACGGACGGACATGGCCTCAGATCGGACTAAGAAATTTCACCACGAGCAGAATGTATATATTTATGGGGTCTTAGAGCAATATTTCGATGTGTCACAAACGGAATGACAAAGTTTTGTAATACCCCCATCCTATGGTGGGGGGTAGTAATAACTTCCTGTTGTATTAATAAAGAACATCATTGGGAGTACATCTTTTCTGGAAGTGCTATTTAAAGTTGTGCCTTTGGAAGACTTCCAAATTTTCTTGCTGAGGTAAGCTTTTTTGATAAAGTAATTCCTTCTCGATTCTCATTTGAATCAGAAAATTAAGGTTATGCTTAGGCCATCTTAAAATTTTGATATGCGGGTTTTAGACCTTGACGTATGTAGACGACATAAAGACCGATCTCCCTATTTTTATTTGCTGTGGCAAAATTTCCAATAGAATTGAATCTCCTCATATGACTACTGTTGTTGTAAACATACTAATATACCCGCTCTACACTTACTACGGATAATGGTGTAGAGAATAAGAAATAGAGTGCAAGCCATTTTTTATTCAAGAGTATCTTATGTCCTTCACTTTTCAAGCATAAGAAAACGTTCAGAAATTAAGCGAAAATGAATTGCCAACTTGAGCTTCAATTGAACAATATTGCTATAAATAGCAGCTAGTCTAACACTTGACCAGAAAATTGATTGGAAATCCGAAACAGAAAGGAGAGGAAGAGAGAAAGAGGAGATGAGAAAGAGAATCTCTTGAAAATAGGCAAGAATTACCATCAATCGAATCAAATTGGATGTGATGTTACTGTGTAGAGTACACAACCCAGCTCTCACCATGCAAGCAAATGCGTGCACTCTGTCCCTCAAAAAACCACTGGCAAATTAAAAGACTGACCGATTTGCTCACATAACACACTCACTCACACACAAATGCAATAAAAGTACTAAAGCCCAGAAAGCTTAGGGCCTTATGAGTCTCTGAGATTGGACAGACTGAATAAAATACCGTTATCATTCCTGTCTGCCGATCAAAATAAATATGAGACGCAGAGGGACCATAAATTTTATAGACCAGGGTTGGATGACATGCAAAGCGAGCTATATTGGTTTTTAATACCCCAGCAAAAAATTTGGTTCTAAAGGCACAAACTTTAAAAGCAATTTCTAAACTGTCCTCCCAAAGATATTCTTTATTTTAAACTACACAAGAAGTATTCTTTTGATTATTTTTTTTTTCACTTCTTTTTTCAAATTTTAAGTGGCAATTTTAACTTTCTTTTTTTGTTTCAAATCGACTAAAAACAGAGTATCTCGTCTCCTTCTGGGTGTTGCAGACATATGCAATAACTTATAATAATACCCTGTTCCAAATTGAGGCGCAGGGTATATTTATGAATATAAAATAAAATTGCAATTCTTTCTGTTCAATAAATGAAATGTTTCGTTCTATTAACGAACATTTTCATTGCCATAAAGAAAAAGTTTCGTTATACCAATGAAAATATATCGATGCCTCAATTTTAATGAACGCTTCTTTGTGTGTGATTTAATTTAATGTAGTTTATTTTTTATTTGATTATAACGCAAAAAAGCCTTATAAACACGAATCATTGAATTTTGTAATCAAAAGATAGTCTAACAGTAAACCTCATCTCAAAAACTAACTTCATTGTACAGAAATACAATTGGAAATTTCAAAATACTTCCACTAACCTTTGCCAAAAAATCTCAGAAAACACATTAATCTCTCAATCATATAAAAAGTGAAGTTTTTTTCTTTGAATGCACAAGGGGCAAATGTTTACAATTCTCACTCCAAATCTCTGACATACACGTTAGACTTGCTTGTGACATTGTACAGTCTCCTGTTATGCCTTTTGAATCTTTTAGTTTTTCTTTAAGAGTCAGAATTTTGTGTACGCACCGTTTGCATTTGAACTATTGCATACGGATTCTTTCAATGAAATCTTGGTCTTCTTGTTTCTTTTTCGCTTTCCTTGAAAAGCATCATCTTCGCCTTTTAAAGAAAGACATTGCTGCACTTAGTCATTTTCTCAACTGCTTTTCATCAACACTAACCAACAGTGATTTGGAACTTAATCTACGATAGACCTGTGGAATGCCAGACTATAAATTCCTAATGGGATTCGCAGATACTCTCCTTAGAAATTACCCAAAGGACCATGTACTGATATACGAGAAAACACAAGGACCAAGAAGAAAGGAATTCACCTCAGATGCCACACAGGGATCTGTCTCTAATCCAACGGCCAGACCCATGAAATGAAACGTACCACGAGGTCTTGGAGGTAAAAATGTCGAAATCTGACAAAATTATATAGAATTTTGTCAAAATTTTTATGCTATAGAAAATTTTGTCAAAATTTTATTTCTATAGAAAATTTTATTAAGATTTTACGTCTAAAGAAAATGTTGTCAACATTTTATTTCTACAGAAAATTTTGCCAAATTTTATTTCTATATTAAATTTTGTTAAAATTTTATTTCTATACAAAATTTTGTCAAAATTTTATTTCTATAGAAAATTTTTTTAAAATTTTATTTCTACAGGAAATTTTATTTCTATAGAAAATTTTGTATATCTTTTATTTCTATACAAAATTTTGTCTAAACATTATTTCCATAGAAAATTTTGTAAAAATTTTAATTCTATAGGAAATTTTATAAAAATTTTATTTTTATACAAAATTTTGTCGAAATTTTAATTCTATAGAAAATTTTATCAAAATTTTATTTCTACAGAAAATTTCGTATAAATTTTATTTGTATAGAAAATTTTGAATACATTTTATTTCTACACAAAATTTTGTCTAACATTTATTTCATAGAACAAAATTTGTAATTTTAATTCATAGAAAAATTTTATCAAAATTTTATTTTTATCAAAATTTTGTCGAATTGTAATTCTATAGAAAATTTTATCAAAATTTTATTTCTATAGGAAATTTTGTCATACTTTTATTTCTATACAAAATTTTCTCAAAATTTTATGTTTATAAAAAATTGTGTCAAAATTCGATTTTTATAGAAAGTTTTGTAAAAATTTTATTTCTATATTAAATTTTGCCAAATTTTAATTTCTATATTAAATTTTGTCAAAATTTTATTTCTATAGAAAATTTTGTCAAAATTTTATTTCTATAGAAAATTTTGTCAACATTTTATTTCTACAGAAAATTTTGTCTACATTTTATTACTACATAAAAATTTGTCAAAATTTTATATCTAAAAGATTTTGTCAAAAGTTTATTTCTATAGAAGATTTTGTCAAAATTTTATTTCTATAGAAAATCGTGTCTAAATTTAATTTCTATAGAAAAAGTTGTCAAAGTTTTATTTCTATAGAAAATTTTCTCAAAATTTTATTTCAATAAAAATTTTTGTCAAAATTTTATTTCTATAGAAAATTTTGTCATAATTTTAGTTCTATAGAAAATTTTGTCAAAATTTTATTTCAATAGAACATTTTTACAAAATTTTATTTCTATAGAAAATTTTGTCAAAATTTTATTTCTATAGAAAATTTTGTCAAAATTTTATTTCTATAGAAAATTTTGTCAAATTTTATTTTTTGTAGAAAATGTTGTCAAAATTTTAGTTCTATAGAAAAGTTTTTCAATATTTTTATTTCTCCCATAGGAGATTTTTACAATTTTTTTCTATAGAAATTTTTGACAGAATTTTTTTTCAGTAGAAAATTTTTGTCAAATTTTATTCCTATGGAAAATTTTTGTCAAAATTTTATTTCATCAAATTTTATTTCTATCAAAATTTTATTCTATAGCAAAATTTGTCAAAACTTATTTTCTTATATAGAAAATTTTTTGTCAAAATTTTTTAGTTCTTATAGAAAAATTTTGTTCAAAAATTTTATCTCTATAGGAAAATTTTGTTAATTTTTATTCTATAAGCAGATTTATGTCTAATTTGTATTTTCTGTAGATAGAATTGTCAAAATTATAAAATTGTCTCGAAGATGTCTAAATATTTCATAATAGCCATATAAAATTTTGTCAAAGATTTTTCATACTTCCATAGAGAAATATTCTTGTCTAAAAAAGATTTTATTTCTATAGCAAAATTTTGTTCAAATTTTTAATATTTCATATAGAAAAATACTTTCTACAAATTTTTATTTCTATAGAAAATCTTGTCATTATCAATAATTTATTTTCTATGAAAATTTGTCAAATTTATTCCTATAGAAAATTTGTCAAAATTTATATTACTAAGCAAATGTTGTCAAAACTTCATTTCTGTTGGAAGTTTTGTCATTCCTGTAGAAAATGTGGTCAAAATTTTATTTCTATAGACAACTTTCTCAAAATTTTATTTTTGTAGAAAATTTTGCCAAATTTTATTTTTGTCCAAATTTTAGTTCTGTAGAAAATTTTCTGAAAAAAAAATTTTTATTTCTATAGGAAATTTTGTCAACATTTTATTTCTATAAAAAATTTTGTCAAATTTTATTTCTATATAAAATTTTGTCAAATTTAATTTCTATAGAAAATGTTGTCAAAAATTTATTTCTATAGAAAATTTTTTCAAAATTTTATTCCTATTGGACATTTTTACAAAATTTTATTTCTATAGGAAAATTTGACAGCCTTTGATTTCAGTAGAAAATTTTATTTCTATGGAATATTTTGTCAAAATTTTATTTCTATAGAAAATTTTGTCAAAATTTTATTCCTAAGCAAATTTTGTCAAAACTGTTGGAAATTTTGCCAACATGTTATTCCTGTAGGAAATTTTGTCAAAATTTTATTTCTATAAAAAATTTTCTCAAAATTTTATTCCTATAGAAAATTTTGTCAAAATTTTATTTCTATGACAAATTTTGTCAAAATTTTAGTTTGTAGGAAATTTTGTCAAAATTTCATTCCTGTATGAAATTTTTTCAAAATCGTGTTGCTATAGGTATTTTTTTCAAAATTGTATTTTTATAGAAAATTTTGTTAAGATTTTATTTGTTTAGATTTTTATTTTAATAAAAAAATGTTGTTAAGTTTTTATACCCTCCACCATAGGAGGGGGGTATATTAACTTTGTCATTCCGTTTGTAACACATCGAAATTTTGCTCTAAGACCCCATAAATTATATATATTGTTTGCCGTATCTGAATATTTGAGCATGCGCCATTTGATCGCTACTTCCAAAAACATCGAACTTGAAATTTCGCCTGTAGGTAGTGATTAGTAGTGTTTCAAAATGGGCAATGGTCCTTTTAGTTATGTTAAGACCCAAATGGTCTACCTAAGAAAGCAAATTTTTACAGATTCGGCTAATCTTGTAGTTTATAATACGTGTGTTAAGTTTTTATGCCGTCCCTCTAGAGCGGGGATATAACTGCATTGCGTTAACGACAAATATTGCTCACACATCGCGTCCAATAAATTATATTATATTTCGGCGTCCTGTGAAACTCGATCGCGATTTGGGGTGCGCTCCTCTGGGCCGTCTTAAAAACGCTAATTCCATTAACGAAGCATCGCTGAAACTTGCGTTAAACAATGTGTTATATATGGTCGTATTCAATGCAAATGGCCATATCGGTCCATTAATTACTATTAGCCCCCATATAAACGGACCCCCAAATGTGGCTTGCAGACCCTACTAATGAGAAAGCAATTTCATCCGATCGGCGTGAAAATTTGGTACCATGTTTTAGTTATATGGTCTTTAAAAAAACCTATTGCAAAAATAATGGTCCACATCGAGTCAATAACTATATTAGTAGCCCCATATAAACCGACCCCCGATTTGGCTTGCGGAGCTCTAAGAAGAAGCAAAATTTCATCGCATCCGTCTGAAATTTGGTACTTGTGTAGATATGCCTCAAACACCCATTGCAAAAATTGGTCGAAATCGGTCCATAATTATATTATAGCCCCCATATAAACGATCCCCAGATTTGACCTCCGGGCAGCCCTTGGAAGAGCCCAAAATTTCATCGGATTCGGTTGAAATTGGTACGTAATGTTAGTATATGTTATCCAACAACAACATGCCATGAATTGGTTCATATCTGTCCATAATATATATATAGCCCCCATATAAACGATCCCCAGATTTGATCTTCCGGTGCCTTTTGGAGGAAGCAAAAATTTCATCCGATTGATTGAAGATTTGGTACGCTTGGTTATTACTATATGAATTTAGACCAACCAATGCAAAAGTGGTCCATACTCAGTCCATAATATATATAGCCCCATATAAACCGATCCCGAGATTTGGTTTGGAACCTCTTGGATGAGCCAATTTCTTCGAGTCAGGTTGAAATTTACGGTACATTGTGCTAGATATGGCGTTAACAACCATGCCTAACTTACGCGTCCCATATCGTGTCTATAGTTATATACTAGCCTTTCAAAAATTTCGGCGTCCATATCAAGTTCAATAATTCTTGTAATATAGCCCCCATATAAGGGTCACCCATGATATTCAATTTCTAGCTCCCTACGTACTCGTTGCAACAAAGTCCATATCGCATTCGTAAATTATTTGTAGACTTACATGACATTTTTGTTAATATATACCACGTGTGGGACTAATCACAATTTAGAAAAACGATTTATAGATACCACAACCCAAGTAATTTCGGATTGTTATAACAGTTTTTCGTAGAAGTTTCTACGCAATCCATGGTGGAAGGTACATAAGATTTCGGCCCTGGCGAACTTACGGCCGTTATATACTTGTTTTAAACAAAATTTTGGTCAAATTTTATTTTTATAGAACATTTTTTTTAAATGATATTTTTATAAAAAAAATTGTTAAAATATATTTACTGTAGAAAATGTTATATAAATTTTATTCTATAAAAATTTTGTTTACATATTTATTTGCTCGAACAATTTATGAAGTGCGGAGAGGGAGCATTTTGCAAAATCTACCAAAGCGTCAATAACACTACCAAACAACAAAAAATCGACCTTTTTGTTGAGAATTTTTTCGCTCGTGGGAACCGTGGGTCCATCTCAATGGAATGGCCAAAGCGGTTCCAAGGTTGAAGATATATTCCCGGCGGGTGAGCAGGGATTTCCGGCACAGGACATTTTGAATGCACGGATTAGCTGCAATAAAGTATTTCCCATCTTAACACGCAAAAAACAATTTTTAGTAATTACTACCCCTGTGTTTCACTCTCTCACTCTCAAATTACAAATGCGAATCTTGTTGTTCACCTCTTGTGTTGTTTACACTATGCTACCTCTGCCATTGCATTTTAGCCTTAGCCTCCATCACCTTTCTTGTGTTTGTGTATTTTGTCAGCCATTTCTGAAGTTTTGTGTGATGTTAATGCTCTTCTTCATATTGTTGGTATCTCTTAATAGAAAAAACATCATAAACTCATTCCACTAGTTTCTTTAGAACAACAGAAATGCAATTCCCACTTTCATCATCCTTTAGTTGATGCGACTGGTGAAATGGATGAATAAATGGATCGTTAAGGTGAATAGTCATTTTATTTATCCGGTTGTATGTATTTTATAAATTATTTAAAACAATTTTGCAATTTAGTTGAGTGTTTCTGTTGGATGTTGGATGCTGCATTGCCCTCCTCTTAGTTTGAGACATACAATTCAAGTATTTTAAATAACATTTAGCTTGAAATGCTAAATAAATTCTTAAAGCAGGTAAATGCTTAAGCAACAAAACATATTAAATGCTCTGCCAAAAAAGTATAATCATGAAATTGGCCGTAAGGAAATTAATTTTTGAAAAGGAAAATAAATACAGAGAAACTTTTTAACCTTTTTACAATTCTGATAAATGAAAATAGGGAAATTTTATTTTTGGATTTAAATTTTTAGACAAAAAATGTATTTATTTCAACCACGTATTTAATTGACCAAAACAAAATTTAGTTAAAATTGCTTCAATACCGTATGATCGACGGTTACCGATATACATATGAGAGTTATATCTCCATATAATACATCGAAATATCGATTTCCGACTATATAAAATGTGTATAAGAGACAGATATATATTCTTGATCAGTGAGAAATTCTAAGACGATATAACCATGCCCTTCTGCCCGTCTGTCTGTTGTTATCACGTGAAATTTGTTATTCTGTGAAATTTGGCACAGAATCGTCTTTTGTCTGCACCCAAGCCAAGTTCGAAGATGGGTTATATGGGTCCATGTTTTGATATAGCTCCCATATACACCGATCTCCCGATTTTATTTCTTGGGCTTTTAGAATCCGTAGTTTTTATCTAATTTGCCTGAAATTGGAAATCTAGAGCTATTCTAGGACCATAAAGAGGTGTGCCGATGTTTTGATATAGCCCCCATATAGACCGAACTCCCGATTTTACTTCTTGGGCTTCTAGAATCCGTAGTTTTTATCCAATTGCCTGAAATTGGAAATCTAGAGGTATTCTAGGACCATAAAGAGGTGTGCCGAATGTATCAGTACCGTTTTTGATATAGCCAAGGGGGCTATGTCGAAATGTCGAAATCTGACAAAATTATATAGAATTTTGTCAAAATTTTTATGCTATAGAAAATTTTGTCAACATTTTATTTCTATAGAAAATTTTATTAAAATTTTACGTCTATAGAAAATATTGTCAACATTTTATTTCTACAGAAAATTTTGCAAAATTTTATTTCTATATTAAATTTTGTTAAAATTTTATTTCTATACACAATTTTGTCAAAATTTTATTTCTATAGAAAATTTTTTTTAAATTTTATTTCTACAGGAAATTTTGTCAAAATTTAATTTCTATAGAAAATTTTGTATATATTTTATTTCTATACAAAATTTTGTCTAAACATTATTTCCATAGAAAATTATGTAAAAATTTTAATTCTATAGGAAATTTTATAAAAATTTTATTTTTATACAAAATTTTGTCGAAATTTTAATTCTATAGAAAATTTTATCAAAATTTTATTTCTATAGAAAATTTCGTATACATTTTATTTGTATAGAAAATTTTGTATAAATTTTATTTCTACACAAAATTTTGTCTAAACATTATTTCATAGAAAATTTTGTAAAAATTTTAATTCTATAGAAAATTTTATCAAAATTTTATTTTTATACAAAATTTTGTCGAAATTTTAATTCTATAGAAAATTTTATCAAAATTTTATTTTTATAAAAAAGTTGTTGTCCAAAATTCGATTTTATAAAAAGTTTTGTTAAAATTTTATTTTCTATATTAAATTTTGCAAATTGTTATTTCTATATTAATTTTGTCTAAAACTTTGTTTTACTAGAAAATTTTGTCAAAATTTTATTTCTATAGAAAATTTTGTCAAAATTTTATTTCTATAAAAAATTTTGTCAAAATTTTATTTCTATAGAAAATTTTGTCTACATTTTATTTCTACATAAATTTCTACATAATTTGTCAACATTTCATATCTATAAAAGATTTTGTCAAAAGTTTATTTCTAAATTTAATTTCTATAGAAAAAGTTGTCAAAGTTTTATTTCTATAGAAAATTTTCTCAAAATTTTATTTCTATAAAAATTTTTGTCAACATTTTATTTCTATAGAAAATTTTGTCATAATTTTAGTTCTATGGAAAATTTTGTCAAAATTTTATTTCTATAAAAAATTTTGTCAAATTTTATTTTTGTAGAAAATCAGTACCGTTTTTGATATAGCCAAGGGGGCTATATCAAAATAAATAAACCGGCCCTCCGATTTGGGGTCTAGATTCTAGAACTATAATTAGATGTACTGAATATTGTGTGTATCCCTCCATGTTTTTGACATAGCCCCCATTAGGCCGATCTCCGATTTTAACTCCTAGGTTTTCTAGAAATTTTAGTTTTTATCCGATATGCCACAAATTGAAAATATACTGGCATTTTAGACCCAAAAAAAAGAGTATATATGAAATCGGCCTCCATATAGACCGATTTCAGATCTTGGGGGTACAGAAGGTTCACTGATTGAACCTTGAAAATTGCTTGAAACTCAATCTAAAATTTCCAAAATTTACTTATCGTAATCATTTAAATAATTGGGATGAAAATCTACAGATTTTAGGTTTCAAATCAAGGCGTTATTTCATAATTTTCTTCCACACTTACAAGAGATGTTTATGATTCCTCTAAAACTTAAACAAAAAATGGTTCTTATAAATCCGGAATCTGATCTAGACTTCATAGGTAAAATCTTTACATTTATCTTCGGGAAGCGTATTGGTTGAACTGATCTGCGTGGGAAAATATCTGTCATCAAACCCCCCTGAAACTTGGCAAGGAAACTATTATATTTGATTCATGGTGGTGGGTATATAAGATTCGGCCCGGCCGAATTTACTTGTTTTTAATACTTTAGTATTTTTTTAGTACCAACTTAACTCCCACAGTGTCTAAGGCACAGAAGTTCAACGCTATAAAAGTTAACTGGTAACAATCTAAAAACAATCCACACTCTAAAGAGTGTTAAAAACAAGTACGAAGGTTCCCTTTTATTTGGCGGGATTGGGCAATTCTAGTGTTGTAGTCTACTTAATGACAGCTCTATTG
>PGFW01074706.1:0-14894 GCA_003123925.1 Haematobia irritans | reverse complement strand
CTTTATTTCATTCATTGCATTAGTGAAACAAGACAATTTCGTAAAAGTTTTCGCTTTTCCATTGTGTTTTGGAATTTTGAGAAATATTTCAGATTTTTGAATGAAACCCTAGCAAAAAAACGCGTCGCCAAAACAAGTTTAGTTGAAAATGTTCTTTTTGGGATCCGGAAGTGGGGCCAAAATTGGCATTAGAAACGATTGAATTTAACATGGGACTTGTCATAGGAACGGATGTCCACCATTTTAACAGATTTCCCATCACTTCTTAAGAGTGTGATGCCGAATTCTGTGTTTTTGGATGCTGAATTAGGAAATTTTCTGATATTTTGACAAATAAATAAATTTTAAAATTTTTCTATGAGTTTTTAATTGCATTCTTACGCTTGTTGTGGAACATTTTGGCCATCAAATATTTTTCAAAAAAATTCGCAGTTTTTCTAATAATGGATTGGCATTTTTTTCAGAAAAATTTAAATCATTTTTACTATCTTATTAATTTTTAATTTATTTTTGACCTATTTGCAACAAAAAATTTTAAATTTTCCATAAAAAAATGAGTTATAAAAAATTGAATTAAAATAACTTCCTGTGCAGCTAAAATAAAGAACTTCTTTGGGAGGACATTTTTGGAAGTGCTTTAAAGTTGTTGCTAGAAGAACTTCCAAATTTTTTTTGCTGGCGAATGCCAAGCCAGACATATCCGTTTCTATATTGTTTTTATTGCATTCGATAGCTTCTAGTTCACTTTCTCACAAAACCATGTTTTAATTCAGATCGTTTAACATTTATCTTGAAAATAAGCACAAATTTCTTTGTATTTTAAATTATTAAGTTTTTTTTTGCAATATTGCATTCCCGCCAATATCGAAAAATTTGATACCAATATCGAGAGAGAGTGTGTGGATGAGCAATCCAAGTACAACTTCTTCAAACAATTATGTCTTGCGACATTTAGAATGTTATATCATAGTCATACAAATAATATCGGAGTGCATTTACTGAGAGGTCCCTTGTTAAAGAAAATGGAAATCACCATTCGGCATTTGGAATTTTCGCATACAAAACGTCGAATATTAAGTAATTTAACTGTCTTGTTCAAAAACTGCGTCGAAATCGGACTTGGTTTATTTTGAAAATAAAATGGACTAATTGAACTTTTATGTGGCCAAAAATTAACAAATCTAAAAACCGAATTTTAATCAAAGAGGGAAAGTGTTTTATAATCTTTTATGCTGAGCAAAATTAATTATGTTATTTCGACTTGCGTCAAATGTTTGTTACTTCCGGACAGACTCTATTCCAAAAGCATTACATATTATGTGAATTATTTATTCTTCACAATTTGTATTTTCATCAGGTGTGGTTTACTCATAACAAAACACCTGTGCTCCGCAATTTTTGTAGCGAATAAAAGTATATCCTGAACTATATAACATATGACATAAATCACAAATTTATTTGCCTTTTTATTAGAGAATATAATATATATATAATAGAAAACCACTAATAAAGCCACCAAAAAATGGTACTATCAAAAGTGTAAAAATATTACATATCATACTAAATTATTCGATTAAATCATTTGTCCTCATATCAATTATGTTTTCACATAAAAAAAATATTTTGTGTTAGAAAATTTTTTGATAAAAAATTACCACTGGGGAGGTTTTGAGCCTGCGCGTTCCATTTGGTTATTCATAATTAATAAAGAACATGTCTGAGAAGTAGTTACAATGTTATGCATTGGTGTCATATCACCAAATTTTTAATTTACGGTAAATAAATTTTAAATTCCACCATTCAAACCGAACTTCCAAAGGCAACAATTTCTAAAGCAATGTAAAGCGATCCCAAAACAGGGTACTTATGACCAAGCCCATGTAAAAATTCATTGGAGATGATCCAAGTTTTGCCACATACTACCCGCGATCACTAAATTTGGGATCCACAGCTTCACTTCTTTGGAAGTTCTTTTTCTGCTCGGTAATTATTAGTTGCCTTGCAGAGATAAATGTAATTAAATATACAAACACATGAATATACAAAATGTTTTGAAATTTATTAGTAATTTGAGTTACTACTCTCACCAATGACTTCGGTTACTATTAAAATATTTCACCTGAAAAAACTGACTGGTTCTTCATAACCGGCGGTTTCGTTAGGAAACGTTTTTCGACTTATAACCAATTAATTCGAAATTTTAAAAAATTTAACCAAATTATATATAAAATAAAGGAAGACCATTCATTACACAAAAAAAAACGCGAAATAATTGTAAAAGTATGTAGAGTAATCTTTAGCACATGTTACAAAAATCACAAATCCAATTGGGAATACATATAGAATACTTTCACAATACAAAAAAAACACCATTCAGACAACCAAGACTAGTTAACGCCCCCAATACGCACAGACAACTTTATAAAAAAATATATGATATATTTGACTGCCCGCGCTGTGTGGTGGCGTAGCTTAATGTGGCTAATACGCCAAAGTCAATGACGGCCGATGTATGGCTAAAATTTATATCTGAAGTGTTTGTTTGTTACAAAAACTTTAACAAGCTGGCCAAGATCTGGGGGATAGATAGACAATGATTCATAATACTTAATTCAGTATTTTACATGTTAGCGGATCACACCACATGAATAATGAGAATTACATTAACAAAAAAAAATAATAAGAAATAATAATCCGATATAATTGTGATATAGTTTATTCCTTAAAGAGATACACAAATAAAGAGAATACAAATACTCAAAATATGATAAATTCTTTATTTATTTTTTAAGTTTCATAAGCATATTTTTAGAATATATACAAACATACAATATTATATTATATGTTATAATAATCTAGAAAAGAATAATAACAGATATGATATTAATTAATTTTGAACAATAAAATATTTATATTGGTGGAAAGAGAGAAACATTCGCCAGAATGTGTATACCCAATACGAATTACTATAATTTTATAATTAATAGGGTGTTATATATATTAAGATAGATGGGAGAGATATAATAACGCATATTGGATTTTAAATGATAAAAAATAAGATATTATAAACCAAGAAGATGAAGAAGCCAAGACACGAGTTTTTTTTTTTGTAATGAAGATCGAAATAACACTATCGACAAAAATTTTAAACATTTATCCAGCGCACTTAAGTTATATAAAAATTTAACGATACTTTAAATTAAATAATCAAGTATACGAAATCTAAAGAAAAAAAAAACAAAAGCATATTTTATTGCTCGACCTTGACACAGTTCAATGTGAACATACCAGAACCACTATTAGCGTCAACTATGCAAGAGAAAAGAGAGATAAATCGGAGCATTATTTGTCAACAAACAAATGTAAGAATACAAACAGAATCGAGTTTTTACCAAAATTGTATCGCACTATTTCTCCAAATCCTATCGCATATCTCTTTATCCTAAATGTAAAATGTTAAAAATACTGGTCTTTTCTTAAATCTATTTCATTGCATGGAATGTACATTCTCGAAATCACCATTCCATACAAAGAATTTAAATCCATAAGAATCAAAGAGTAATTTTTTGCTAAGGACTAATAAAAATTGAAAATGCTTAAAATTCTGAAATTAACTCACACACGACAATGTTTACGACGAATTGAAAGGATCACGTTACACTTAATAATGGCATTATATACAAATATTACTAGCAAAACTGCTTTTCCAATCACAAGAATGAGGCAACAATTTATGGGGCGGACGATAATAAAAAAAATCTGAAATGTATCTTACAATTCACTTCGTTGGATAACAATGAATACTTTCGAAGTCTAATTTAAAGATAATTCCCTCTAATATCTCTAAACAACATAAGAAAAAAATTGATTTGTTTAATTTACCAATGACACACAAAATGTAATTTGGCGAATATTGTGGCAAAACGATTGAATGTATATAAATATTTTTCGCCTACTTATAATTCAAGTGGGAAATTTATTGAAAGTTATTGTGAACTAATATATTTAACTTTAGACCTGATGCTATAGCTAAAAATTACAAGTGGGCGTCGTCATGAAATGGCCTCTCCTTATTCGATACATTCTTTAATAGGGTATTAACAAAGTAAATGCTATTCAAAAGGCGTTTATTACTTTATATTGCGCATTAATATTCACTGAAGCATACCATTTCACTACCGAAAAATGCGTTATATTCCTATAGAATTTTGGGTTGATAATGCCAAGTTATATATTGCGAATATTTACACTTGGAAATGTCATTGACAAGGAATTACAAAATTATAAACCGTTTTTATACAAGGGAAACCATAAATTACATCTTTCAAAAAATTTTCCTATACATAAGAAGTTTCACTCCTTCCTTTCAGCTAGTGTGCAATAAGATTTTGCGTTCGAAAATATTTATGCTTATTCTTATGGGATATCTCTTCATTACATTAATTGCAATTAATTAACACTAAAATGCTATTTTGGGACTGATTGGTATATGAAGATTAGTTCTATGAATAATCATTAGAAAATTTGTCACATTGGCTAGGAAATTGGGCTAAGAGAGGAGGCAGAGAAAACATTTAAATGGCAAGATCTAAACAATACCTAAGCATTGAAAATTTCCTTGCGAATTTCTTAATCGCTGTAAATAAAATCGCTTAAACATGATGAATCTGGTTTGCCAATATTTCAATAATCGTATCCAGGAGCATTTACTAACATCTGCTACATCATGCTCTTCATTATAAATTGCTTCTTGACATCGTTTTCATTGGCAGAAAGGTAAAGAGGGAACACAATTCGGTAGTCGTATGAGGCCGAAATACAAAAATACTTTAGAGGCGATACATTTTTTTTAAATTTCTAAGTTTATATTTATTCAAAAGAATAAATTATTTTTTTTTTTAATCCCAAGCATTAATTCCTTAATTATTAGGATAATAAAAAAAGAGATTGCGGATTTTTTCAACACCAAACTTACTCTTTGAAATTCATACAGATTTTGTGAAATAGCCCATGCAATATCGTTAAACAATAAGTAAAAGCAAAAATATTCAAAGCCGGTGTATAAAGCATACTACCAGAAAAATAAGAATGTCCAAAAATTGTTCATCTTACAAAATCAAAATTGGGTCAGATTTTTAAAAACAACTTCTAACCTGTCATTTGGAACTGAGGTATCTGCTGCTGCGATTGGTCGAAGAACGTTTGTTATCTGTTTCTTGCGTTTGGTGCCTATTCCTTGAATCAAAAGTTCGTTAATGATGTCTCCCATAGATTGGGTTCACACATTATAATAGCGGAGTAGGAGAGGAGCGTAACTTGCTACCAAAGTTTCAGTTATTCCAAACATATATTCAAGTTTTCAGACAAATGCCGCTTTATTTATGGATGCATGTTCTTTTATCTTGTTGCATTGATTGTAGAGTCATGCGAAGATGCTCGGTACACTGAAATCCGAATGATATGATGAAGATTGATGTTCAATAATGAGGATGATATTGGTGATGGCGAATATAATAATTGTTGTGCTCTCTCAACCGTCGGATTCAAGTAGTTTAATATAAAATCATCATCAACATACAAGTTCTGTATTCATTAGATAACTTTCGCGCTAGGTAATTCTTTATTGTGGGCAACTTAAGGGACAGTAATTACTTACTATATCTACTAAAGCTAACTCGGCAGAGCTCGTAGGGGTGATTATTGTCAATTTGATATCAATTAGATTAAAGCCAGTTGCTGGTAGCACCTGTTGAGTTGCTTCTTGGTGTAGGTGAGGATTATCCAGTTCCACATAATTTGTGTTGTTTTTTTCACAGTTGTAGAGGATTTAACTAGTCAACGTATTGATGACGACGACAGTCGATATTGGGACGGAATAATTTGATAAAGGAGGAAGGTACTATCATGCCGAATCCGTCCGATTTCTTTGTATTGTCGATTTTGTTTTTGCTGACTAAAAACTCTCAGATCAAATGATGTTTCCATTGTTTAAAATCACAATATTTTCATTTTGGTTTTTTCAAATTCCACCAGGCTGGCTCTTTGTACTCTATCGCTCGTGAGCCACACTTTTTCACTTATTTATATTTACACAATTCTCATTAAACTCATAAATTCGCGTTTGTATGTTTTCCAAATTGTCTCGGCATATTTTTGTTTCCGCGAAGCTGTAATATACCGAAAAATACGCGTAATAATTTATAAAATAATCTTCCAAGTACGATAGCTGATAGTTAAAAAGACCTACAAAGATTTGACAAGCAGATTGGAAAATATTTGACGTTTATTCTAAAGTACATAGCTGGTTATTGTGCAAAGATGTCTACTGCCAGTCCGGCTATTTAACGTCGTTATAAGCCGCACTCAGTTCAAGGCGTTATTTGCGCTTTACAGACTGATCAGTTATTCCGGACGGAATGTCGCGTGTTTGCTAAAGAATCTTCCACAGTGTGTCGGATCGATACGACTTCGTCGGCGATTGGACTTAAAATAATCCGGTAAATGTGTTATCGAGCCCATAAACATGCAGGGCTATACCGACTATTCGTGGACTTAACTTATAATTCAATCTCCCATTCTCATTTTATTTTAAATTAAACTTATAACGAAGCCTAGATGTGCTGGTGGGTTTCTCAAAATATAAAGTGGCTCTTGTAACGATAGTTGATGGCAAAATACTTTCATGCGAATAGTGCACTGGCCCAAAGATACATATCACAGTTGTCCGCGCATTGTTGCGACGTGTCACTTACGGTCTGTGGTTAGCGATCGGAGAATGAAAGATGGAACTTTGAAATGCTGCAGGTTATTATAAAATATTTTGAGTTAATTTCAGGTTGAATATCAAAAAATTTTCCACATTTTTTCTATTCTCTTCACGAACTTCGTTTGCACAAAGTAGCACTTGACAAAACCATGTGTTTTTATTCGTTGCTATTTCAGGGATGTGTTTTTGTCAAAAGTTTTTTTCAAATTATCTTCAACACATCTTCAAGAGTTTTCGGTCAACATTATTTGGCGGTTTGGAAAGTACATCCGCAAAAACTTTGAAATTTATTGAAAGATGACCTGTTTCAAACAAGTTGAAATTTATGTTTGAAAATTATATTTATCCTTCAAAACTGAAAAGGCTGTGCTTTCAACTGTCAAGCTTGGAATTTATGTTGAAAATTGATATTTATCCTCAAACTGAAAAAGGTGATGCATTTTGAAAAACCCAATAAACACAGGCCGATGAGCGTTTTTCAAATGCAACACCTCTTCAGTTTGAGGGTAAATATCATTTTCAATAGCGGGTGTTTCTTTTTGCCACATGGGAGTAACAACACTTTGTACGGGCATATCCAGAACATCGTTGCACCTTGGTCGTTCTACTCAGAACATCTCAATTCAGTGGCAAGTCGCGCGATTCTTGCCAGATTGATGTTTGATAAAGATTGGACGCCTTTCATTCGATTCACATAGCCCCACTTATATTGTGAACACTTCTATCGAACAAACATGTTAATTCAAAGTGGTTATAGTGTCATAAATAATCCGCAGCAGCTAACATACTTTATTAACTTAATTGGAGCATTTCATACATTAAAAATGCAAGATTTTCACTTCTTTTCTGTGATCTGTTTTTAAACAGCTGATGACAGTGTCTGCCATATTTTTGGAGATGTCCTGGATCAACACGACCGTACTCTGTTTTCTTTTAGGCCCTTCGGCGCTTAACGGTATCCAGTGCTAACAAAGCAACCAACAGCACCTAATATAAATTCAACTTTGCACGTTGAAATAAGCCGCCTCATCTTCAATTCATCTTCAAATGTTTGCGAATTAACAACCAATTTGCCAAAAAAATCTGTTGCACGAAAAACTTTTTAAAATTGTGAAGATAATTGGAGAAAAACTTTTGACAAAACACCTACCCTGATTATGCAAACCGAAAACACCACATAGGTTTTCAATACTACTTTGGATAACAAAGTTCGTGGAAGAAATAAAAAAATGACAATTTTTTTAATAATCAACTTGAAATTGCTAAAAAAATATAGGACACCGACTATTATTTCTAGCAGCTTTTTCCTATGAGTGTAGGGTTTAGAATCTAGACAATTGTTTGGTATGGATAAGTCATAGCAAAGCAAACTCTTTGCAATGCAGTGAGGAATGTCGCTATTATCCCAAAGCATAAATAGGGCAACTTTCGATTTAGCATGTTGTGGAATTAAGGTAAAGTAGATATGTTTGTTTATACGTTATTTTTAAGATTTTTACATTGGTGTATATACATATCTACTATGTCAATGACCAAGGTCAAGAAAATTTTGGGGGTATTAAAGTCTTATTTAATAATCGTGTGTGTATGTATATATGTAGGCAAAATTATAAAAAATATAATAATCAATAAAATAAGTTTCTTGTTTTTTTCTCTATTTTCTTTTTTTTGTCATATGAAATAGGTTTTTGGCTTTATTGT
Source organism: Haematobia irritans (assembly GCA_003123925.1). Lineage (NCBI taxonomy): Eukaryota > Metazoa > Arthropoda > Insecta > Diptera > Muscidae > Haematobia > Haematobia irritans. The sequence continues at coordinate 6,427 of PGFW01074706.1, read as the reverse complement.
TAAACTTTTCCAAAATGTTTTGCGCGGCCTGTGCAGCGTTTTGATGATGTTTATACTACTAAATTTTTAAACAAACGAATTAACGAATATTTATGTATATACAAATGTATGTTTATATTTGAAAAGTTGATATTAAAACTGTGTTTGTTTTTTATTTCACTCTCCTACTAAAACGAAAAGACTTAACAGTTTTAACATAGAATTTAGTCGATATATACATGAACCAAAGAAAATATTAACGTTAATTTAAAAAGAATAAGAAAACAAGCGCAGAAAGTACTCCATATATATAACAATTTGTAACCTTGTGGCATAATTTGCATTTTATGTTGAACAGCCGGCATTAGTATGTTACTGCATATACAAACGCTGCTATGCTTCTTCAAATGTATACAACAAACATTAATGAAATAAAATAAATTTATAGTTGTTACATGGAAGTAAATAATGAACCAGACGAACTTTCATTTTGTATACGACCCGGTGCCTTACACAAACATAAGGGAGAGACAACATACTCCAACAACTCCTTTGAGGTACTCTAATTTATTATTCCGCTCAAAAAACTATTCCACTACCATCAGTAACTCTTGTGTTTCGTTAAAAAAAAAATAACACTACTGGACAATAAAGGGACAATCCATTAAGCTAAACACTTGATATATAAAAAAAATATTACGATTTTTGTTGATTCATTCTATATTTTGAATAAAAATATTTTTTAATAAAAAAATAAAAAATAAAAAACTTATAGATTAAGGCAATTTCAATTAAATATTAATCGGATCATTTAATTTCGTGATTGTAAAAAAAACTTTACATATTTTTTTTTCTGTGAATGCAATTTATATTACTTAGGTAAAATAAAACACAAAACTCGTAAATATCGCATTGTTCTAGGCTTTTTTTAAACTAAACCTTATTTACATGATGAAGTATGAACTTGATTTACTACATTACGTAAAATTTAGAAAAATAAATCAATGGACTTGAATTTCAAGTTGAAATCAATTATGTTCGCAATAAGAATTAAAATTATTTAATCTATTTATTTTCATATGTAACTAAGCCTTACAAAGGACTTAAACAGGTTACTTATAAAACAACATTTTAAATACTACTCATCAAAAAACAATTTTATTCTAAACGGTTAATATAATACTATGAGATAATCACAACAACAGGGATACTACTCCTATTATGGGAAAATGTCTATTTGTATATCACTTAACAATAAGAGGTTAGTCAAAATCCCATAACATGACTTAGGAAACGTTCATGCAAACTTAGAGTTCTTTGTCGACATTGTTAAAAAACAAAACGAAGCTCGTAAGTTATTCTGAACGAATATATATAATCACTATAAGTTGTCATCCACAGGGTAACACCAAGAGGTTAACCTTTACAAAATTTCAAATTTGAATAAGTTAATAATATTAAATTTTGTAGAAATCAGGCTATACGACCCGCAGTAATAAATTGAGAGATCTTAATTTGATACGATTTAGATATAAAGCAGATCCTAAAAATGGATCTAAGATCTAATCTATATCTATCCTATATATAGTGATCTTATGTTAGATTCTCTATACTAAATAATAGTGTATTTAAGAAACTAATTACACTTTATATATCACCATGTCTCAATCTAATAATAAGAAAAAACAGTTACGATTGTAAGTTAGGTACTAAATCCTAAATATAGAAGAAAAGATACATAACTCACTTGAATTTGGAAGTTCTAGCACGTTTATATTGCATTTTTCATTCCACGATAAGACTTACAGATTATATATATATGTTTATTAATATTTATTATGTCTTTCATATCGTGGTAAATCTTAGTTAGAGTCTAAAGAGGTCCAATTATTGAGATATAATCACATTATATCTATCATTAGATCCTAAAATTTTACAGATGCATCATAGTAGTATATTTGGGGCGAGCGTATATCTTATATTTGAACATTTGTTTTTTTTCTTGTGCCAAGTATCTTACAACGTCGGATGAACAGTGAGTAATTATTCATATAATCATATCTTGTTCAACAATGTGATAAACAATTATGAAGCGACTTTGTTTAATGCTATCCCAAACGTTCGAAACACCAAAAATTGCACAAACCATCCGAAATCTATTTCGGATGATAATTAGAAGAAGTAACAGGTTTACCAATTTCACCCAAAATATTAATGTATTAGCAATTATCATCTAAATTGCAGAAGAAGAAAAAAAACTATTTCCGATTTGAATTGCAAACTTCGATATACAGATCTACCGCTTTACAGAAACTTAATAAAATGCAAGCCATTTAATTTCAGTTATCTGAATTTGCTAGCGGACTACGGTATAACTGAAAAAACTTTCAGTAATTGATGCGAACTTCGGATAATGAAACAATTCATAGTAAAGCTGATTCCGTATATATATGGGATAAAGAATACACTCAATCAGTTTAACAAACTTTAAGACAATGCTACTGGTACATAATAATTAAGTAAAAACAAGGTGTTTGATTCCGTGACTGTGTGCCATATCATACAATATCCTTCAGTGTTTTATTATTCAGTAGTGATTAAACTGTTTTGAAGTCCACTTTCACTTTGATATAAATCAGTTCTAATACGGGAAGAATGAATGTACTCTGTCTCAATAGCGAGAAGTGCATCTCAGTAAAGCGAATGCCATCATAACTGTGACGAAACTCATTTGAACACAAAATAAACACTTTCAGTATCCATTTATTACAGTTAAGCGGAGTTTCACTTAAGCGAAGTATTTTCAATGAGGGAAATGACAGAAAAAACAACTGGGGAATGCGATCGATTCTCAGTTATCCGAGGTTTTCAAAGTAAAGCGCATTGCGCTAAAGCTGAGTCTAATCATGTATACGAAATAGAAGCAAAAGTTATAGACCACAAGCTATAAAGAATGGGATGCCACTAATAGGAAATCCGGGTTAGAATCAAAGAAACTGAATCAAATTTCCTCCTAAGTAACAAATTTAATTCTTTTATGTTTTCGATTAATTTGTTAATAGGAGGATTATAAATAATAACAATTTATGTGTGTAAAACCATAAGTGCCAATTTAACTAATAATTCAATGCTTCGAACCTATAAATACTCATGTATTAAGGTTTTATGGAGTGTCCTTCATATATTTGACCTAAAAATATCCTAAAAATGATCTAAAACATTTCGCACATACAAATCGCACCCTGAAACCACGTGATCACTATCTATCATCCCCCCCCCCAATGAGCCTTTCATTCAACTATTATGGCCCCAACTCATAATATAAGCGTATTACAGTTTTTATAATTATTAAATTAATAAAAAATAGTTCTCTGAATCGGATATATTGTACCCAACCCTATGACCCTTAGTATACTGAATTATATTTTATGAAATAGAAGAAGTCCAGAAAACTATTTTAGATATTTTCCATTAGAAATTAAATACTTGAATACTTAACCATTGTACTCTATTAAATTATTTCCTTGTAGATAACAAAAACCTATACAGATTTATGTGGACACAAAGCAAAGTTTCCTTTGGTAATATGAAGAACTCATAATACGTATCAGGTTGCAACGTATGCGTTAAACAATAAGCAATCGTGTAAATGATCAATAAAAATAATTATTGAAAAATTACAATGCCAAGTATAACATTTAATTTCAACATTTAGGATTATTACTTACGATAAAAGCACCATTCAATAAAATATTGAAGATGATCCCAGCTACAATTTGTCCATTAGTAGTAACCTCTATAACTAAACGTAATTTAAACATGAAGTTGTTGCTTTTTAGTGCAATTTTCCATATAGCAAGCTGCGAATGAAAGGAAACTATTGAACTTAAAATCAAAAATATAGTTAGCTATTAGTTTTGATAATACACCAATTAACTGTTTATGTCAATCTTAACCATATTATAATGGAAATATTCGGTCATCCGTTCAATTATGTGCGCTTTAATTCGCTATACCGCAATTAAGTGACTTCTCTCTTGAATGCTTATTGCTATATATACTTAATATATATATTGATTTGCAGTTTTGCCATTTATTTTACAAGTGACTACAGCATGTCAGCGCATGTATTTTCGAATAATTATTTAGTTTGCTTTATTTGTATTAGCAATTCTTATAGGCTGTTATCAATAACGATTGACTTGATTACTATAATTTGTAGCATAAATCTTTATAGCTCAGACATGTAATTCATTAGTCCAGTTATTAAGTGGAACTATGAAAATGCAACGGTACCTGTTATTATAGCACAATTGGAAATTTTGATGAACTCATATTTGAAACCCACAAGGGTTAGAAAGGTCAATATATGCGAGCATTCGTTAAATTTTAAATATTTAATAGTCCTATTGGGAACATATATATTTAGGAAACGTAAGAATAATATAGAGGGGAAGTAGTTTAAGATCGGCGAGCCCGAATAAGTAAGATGTAGCAAATAGCGTTTTGACTCACTTACCAGTGTGCCTTTACTTATGAATATCCTTTAAATTTCAGATTTTGATATAAAAAAGTCCAAGCTCTTATGGAACTTTCTATGCAAATGTTAGCTACGGCAATTATTGATGGATGAAAGGCAATCAATTATACATTTATTATACTTGTTGTTTGATTTCATTTCAGCGTAATTAAAAAGTATGCACTTCTATCCATGATTCCTATTACATTTGTAATAATTTTTAGAAATTTCTTGACAGGCCCACTTACTGTGCTCTACATAGGTTTTCGACTAGCAGCATTCTATTGAGAATAAATTTTTTTTTCTAGCGAATAAAGAATATATTCTGTGAAACTTAGTGCCACTAATATATGAATAAACAAACTTTTGTAAAGATTTTCTAAAGTCATGCATTACACGATACTCTCTCTGAGCATAACTATTCATTCCTGACTCATAGTAATAATTTATATAGATATAGTGCTCACAATCACTCTGCTTCTTATCTATAAACGTATTATGCGAAAATTCTTGAAGCTATTAAATTCCTTAATTGCCAAATATATGAAAATTCAACTAATCTATATTGAATAAAATGCATCGTTTGCCTATAAGAATATTAAATTTCCGCAAAATTATATATCTATTTGAAAAATACGTTGGAAAAAACAGTATTTTTAATCAACTTAGTCAGAATTATATATAGAACGAAATTTGAGAGAAGTAAATAATTAAATGTGTATGCTATCATGCGAAAATTCTTTTGTCAAACCATTTTCGTATAGAAATAAGTTTGGTCCATTTGGAGTTTTCAATGAGAATTTACTCATAATAACTTAGACAACACTATCTTTGTTAACTAATCTTTCTTCAATTTTATAGAAATAAGGACCATTTATTGAAATAATGCTCCTTTGGTAGAGTATAGAAGATGGCAAAAGCAATTTAAGTTTTCCAGCATACTTAAAACTCACAAATAACGCTCAAACATTCACACTGTAGGAAAAAATGCCTTTTTCTATTTCTTTATGTGAGCAGTGAAGGTATCATTCCAAGTGAGCAAATACATTCATGACAAAAAAATTGAGAAAAATCTTGCTCATATAAATATAAAAATTTAGTATATTTTGTATTTATCGCACAAGAAGAACATTAAAACAAATCAGAATTCGCAGTTCAGAGAATAGAAATAAACGCATTGGACCACAACTCACAATCAGCTACAAATAAAGAGTCTTTATAAAACAGACTATTTTGTATTAGTAAAGATGTGACAATTTTCAAGTCTGCAAAGTGTGCGAGCCGACGTATACAAACTTATTTGTTACGCAGACCAAAGTATTTTATGCATAGGAATATTTCAGTGGAATATATTGACATTTTATATTATTAAAAAATACCTGCATATGGAAATTAAAAATCGATTACCAGAATGATATTCGGTAGTATATAAAAATTGTTGACCAGATTTTCTAATATGAAATGATAAATTCTAGTGAATTATGCTATATATCCGCACATTTATATTTTACCCGAATTCTCTCACTAATACGCAATAATACCAAATTATTGAAGCCTTCAGAAATTTTAATTTATAAGTATGAATACTTAATGCCAGATAATATAGAAAGGTGTAAATCTTATAATCAATATTATATCAATGCGAAATTGGAAGTGTCCGGCTCGTACAATCCAAGCAAAATTTAGCAGATTTGATAATTTGGTTCCGGTCATACGTGTATAATATAGCACTCACCTTTAGCCACTCATTAAAATGGTCATTCTCTGTTATAGAAACTCATAAACTACTGATTGACTCAATTTTCTATAGAAATAACTTTTGACTAAATTTTCGATAGAAAAAAATATTCGTATAGTGAATACCACATTGTTTGAATAATGTGGAAAATCTTGTATCACCATATATTTGGTGTGCTTGAAATATCAGAA
>PGFW01074692.1:0-14193 GCA_003123925.1 Haematobia irritans | reverse complement strand
TAGGCTTGAGAGAGCCACCACATAATATCCGGGGAATTTCCAGGATACCCGAAAATCAAGTTTGGGAATTCCGGAAAAAATATCACTTTTTGGATTCTAAATTTTTTTTTTAAATTTTACCCAAATCGTATAAAAGTTAGGGTTTCTACGCCATCAAGAAGTCAAATCGAGAGATGGGTCTGTATGGGAACTTTATTAGGTTAGGTTGGGTATAGTAGCAGCTATTTATTTCAGGCTCACTTAGACTATTTAGTCCATACCACACTGGTGAACTTCTCTCATATGAAAGAGTTCGCCTGATTCTACATAAAATTTTTTTCTGATTTAATCAATTTTAATTGAAATGTCTTCAATTACGAAAATGATATTAGCAATTACAATTTTAATTGGACATTAAAAAGTAATTGATTTCATTAGCAAATTTGAATTAATTGCTTAATTGATTCAATTAAAAATTTAATTAAACTTTAATGATGTTAATTGCACAAATCAGATTTAATTTTTTCAATAAAAAGTGTTTTTAGTTTGAGTAGAAAAATTTTATGTTTTGATAATAATATTTTTAGTTGAAAATTAGTTATATCGAGTTTGATTAAAAAGTTTTAATTGTTATCAATTATTTTTTATACTCCCTCCATCATTAGGATGGGGGTATAATTAACTTTGTCATGTCCATTTGTTAACACATCGAAAATATTTTGCCCCAAAGGACCCCATAAAGTATTTATATTCTGGGTCGCTGTGTGAAATTCTGAGTCGATCTAAAATGTTCCGCTCCGTCCGTCTGTGAAATCACGCTAACTTCCGAACGAAACAAAGCTATCGACTTGAAACTTTGGCAAAAGGTAGTTGTTTATTTGATGTAGGTCGGATGGTATTGAAAAATGGGCCATATCGGGTTCTTTTTTAATTGACTAGGCCTCCTCCGATCATAAAAGGCGACACCCTTCTAGATTGGCTTGGTGGAGGCTTCTTAACAGGAAGCAATTTCATTACCCTATCCTGCCCGAAATTTTGCGTATATGGTTTGTATTAGCTTATTATGCGTTCTTTAACAACCATGCCCAAAAATTTGGTCACATCGGTCCATAATTGTTATACTATAGCCGCCCATATTAATACCGCATCCCCAGTATTTGGCTTGGCGCTGAGCCTCAAAGAGAAGAAAATTTTCATTCGATCCGGGCTGAAATTTGGTACATCGATGTTTGGATATATAGGGTCTCACAACAAATTGCATGCAAAAAATTGGAGATCCTGATCTGGTTCCTTAACTATTATTATAGCCCCCAATTATAAAAAAACCAGGATCGCCTAAGATTTGGATCTCTGTGTGATCTAGCTCTAAGAGAAGCATAATTCATCAATCTGTGTTTCTGTAATTTTGTAAAAACATGGTCGTTAGTGATCATTAAAGATTCTTTAAACAACCCGTGGCCACAATTTGGTCCATATCGCGTCCCATAATTTATTATAGTCCCCATATAAAACGTTACTCCAGATTCGACCTCACGGATGCCTTCTTCGCAGGCAGCCAAAAAATTCTCCGACCGGTTAAAAATTAGTGGACTATGGTCAGAGGAAGCGTCTGCTATTTCAAACTTTTTTTAGGGTTTGCTGACTGTTCGTAAAGTTTTCCTAAAATGTCCTGTAAACGTCACATACGCGTCGCTAAATTGTTTAGAAAAAAAAAGTTAAAAAAGTTTCCGCAAAAACTGGAAAAATACTTTAGTTCGCGTCAAGCTATGGCAGCGAAGCGAGACGATGGTAATGTTGGCCCGAAGAAGTTTCAATTCTTAGGAAATATTTACAATTTTTCCGTTTTTTAGTCCACCGCATTTTCCCTTTGCTTTTGCACGAGATACAGTAGGAATCCGTGGATCTTTTCTCGTTCCTTTCTTTAGCTTTTCAAGTTCTAGTTCTCCTGTCTAATAATAACCCCAGGTATTTTGCCGACAATGTCACTCCAATGGGAATTTCCAGATACCTACCTAAGAAAATAGGCTTGGACCTATGGGAAAACTTTCAAAAATTTCTGCAGAAACTCACAGCGAATGCTGTTCAAACTAAATTTCAAAAATGCTTCAGGATTTTTCTATTCAAATAATTTGGTTTTTACAGTTAGGTTTACGACTCTTTGCGAATACGTATTATACCGTCGCAAATGTATGGTCGCAAAAAGTTCGCAGTTGTGTGAACAGGAGCCAACCCTTTACTGGCTCTTGGTCGCTACAACAATCTCCATTCACACGCAGAGAAGAAACATGATTGTCACCAATCAATTATTTCGAAGCAGCAAATAACTTATGATTAGCGAGCTATGTTTTGCGGCCTGGACGACTCGTATATTTAACCTGCCAAACTCATTGTTGGCATACAGTGAACATCGGTTCTAAGAAAAATGGTTAATTGTTCCCTCGATCTTAAATGTTATTTATTCAAAGTTTGAATATTGATAAAAAGAATTTTTAGTTTTTTGAATGAAAAGATAATGGTCACGATTGTTTAAATGCTTATGGCTTTATTCATTTAACAAAATGTTTTCTTCCTAGTTAAAAGAACATGGTCACAAAGCCCTATAATGTTTTGATCTCTTATGAAAAAAACTTTTTTTTTTCATCGGTACGCCTAAAAAAGAGACGCCACTTTTGAGAAAAGAAAACACCAAAATTTAACCTTTATTTTTTTTTTGTTTTTATATTATTTTTTCATAAACTAATTTCATTGTCTTATTTTGTATTTATAATGCCGTTCAATGCAAAACATACATATAATTTTAACACACTTCTATTTTATTTTCAATTCAACAATATGAGTAGGATTAATTCCATATTTACATCGTGCGCATCAAATGTACTAACGCAGACATCTATGTTAACTGCAAATAAAAATAAATGATACCATATAGTCAAAATGCAGAAAAAAACAGGTACATTTTTTCAATTACACCTTTCCTTTTTGTGTTCACATAAAAACACGTGGCCACTTTCGAATAAATAAATTAACACAAAACACCAGTAAATCCAGTATTCTTCCGTCCATTCCTAAGAAAACATATCACACACACGACTGACGGCGCCAAAAATGAAAATCGTGTTGTACGCTGCTCAGTGTTATTTTTATTAAAAATTTTCTGGGTTCGCTTGCATAACAAGCTTAAAAATTAAATGGTCTACGAAAAAAAGTAAATTCAGGCCATGTAATTCTCTGACATGTCTATACTAACCTATTAAAAAATACTCCTGTAAAAAACTTGAAAAAAAAATTGTACATGGTCAGATACATGATTTTCCCGACCATTTTAATGCGTCTCAAATTTCTATTCCACCCCCTTTTAAATTGATGATTAACATTTTTTGCCGGTATTGAGAACCCATTTCAAATGCTTATTGCTCACCATAAATTTTTTCTGCAGCTCTTTTTGCAAAATTCTGTTTTACAAAAGACAAAATACATTGGTTTCGCGGCAAGTTACATGCGTCTAGCTAAGCCATTTAAATGGCATGCGGCAATACCATGTCCAAACATGTCGTTTTTCTGTGTGCGTGTTATCCATAAATTGAGTCCAATTCACACAAGAGGATATTCAGGATTTCCATTATCGTGTAGTGCTTCATAATCTATGGGTGTGCCACTAGGAGTGCCAAACATTAATCTACCAAGATTTTCATTTTCTATAGAAAATTTTGTTCAAATTCTTATTTCTAGAGGAAACAATTTTTGTTAAAATTTTATTCGGCTTCATAATAAAATTTTCAATCATTTGTCAAAATTTTTTATTTTTCTATTAGAAAATTTTTTGTCAAAATTTTATTTCTATAGAAAAATTTTGCTTCAAATTTTTATTTGGTTCATAATCATCGGTTGCCACTCGGAGCCCAAAAATAACTGCTACAAGATTTTATTTGTTTTTTGTTAAAATTTTATTTTTCTGTAGAAATTTTTCGCTTTCAAAATTTTCTTTCTATAGAAAAATTTTTCGTCAAAATTTTTATTTCTATAGAAAATCTATGAACATTTTATTTCATTCGTTTTGTTTGTTACTTGTTGGCTTCCTCCTTCAATCGCTTATTGTGTTTTTGTTTTTGATTCTCTCAGCTTAAAGCCATGCATTGCACCTCATCACGACTACGCCAAATTTTTTGGTAAGCGTTAACCAAATACAGTTCCAGGAAGAAAAAATAGTAGCTTTTTTCTTGTTTTTCAATTACATTATAATTTGAGAGCACAAGCGCTATAGTACGTGCCAAGTTTATGGTTGGTCATGTTCATCAGCTGTGATTAATTACGGCATTACCATATATAACCATCATTCAGCATACCTCTACTTTGCCCAGCAAAACTATTCAACCCAAATTATCTCAGAGATATATAATCGACGGTAAATATCACTCAACACAACCAATGTGAACATAGCAGCTTTGAAACCTGGCGCCTACGTAAAAAAGCGGTTGTGGATGAGCCTACGGCTAAGCTAGCCTAAATTTACAAACTTGTTGGCCGTGGCAAAGGAAAACGAGATATGCTTGGCCCACAATTTGTTTACGGCAGAGTAGGCGACTATCAAACCCTTTTTCGGAGGTTCAAGGTGTTAAGGGCTTGACGGATTCAACAGTTTAGTTTCACTTCAATGGCGATTTTTGTTGATGGTGAAATTATACCAACCGAATTTATCTTTGATAATTGGTTGATAGTTTTGCTGCCAAGTAGAGGATGCTGATGAGCGAATAGTAGGCGTGTTACCGACTAAAAATTTTCTTCCCCCGCACACAAGAGCAAGGTCTTTTGTTCACATCCAACCATACTATATGCCCCAGATTTAGTCTATTAAAAGGGCGCTTTTGCGCAGAATAAAAATTTTTTTTTATTTGACAAGCATAACATTGATTCCTCTGTTGGTTTACGCTTACATTTTGCTAGTTTAGTCCACATGGCATTGGCTTTTAAGCTGTAGCATCAAAAAACAAAAAACAACAATAAACGATTGCAAGAGAAGCCAACAATAACAAAAACAAACGGAATGAAGATTAGAGAAGCACGCTTCAAAAACAAACCCAGGGCCAAATTACATACAATCGCTCTCGATGATTGAGTTTGGCAAGAGGCAAAAGAGATATGCTTAGAGCAAAAATGTTGTTTAGGCAGTAGGTTGCCGACCTATCAAAACGTCGTGCAGTATTTTACGTGGTACTTTATTTTTTGGTTCAAGTGTTGTAAGTTCCACGTTTTAATTTGTTAGTACAGACGATTGAGATGAAATTTACACCGAATTTTTATCTCCATGTAATAATTTAGCAGATTATAGTTTTTTGGCTGCCAAGCTTACCAGTTTTAGAGCGAGAATCGCTGATGAGGAATGTCACAGGTAAAAAGTAAATTCCGATACACAGCTCTCTTAGTTCACATCTCCAACCATTCTTTGCTATAGCTCTTAGAGGTCTTTGGCCCAAATAAATTTTTTGACAAGCCATTCACTATTGTACTGTCCTCTGTTGGTTATTTTGACTAATTGTAGTTTAGGTACAAAAATGCATGGCCTTGTAAGCTGAGATCATAAAAAAACAAAATACACCAGTACTTCCTTCGCTAAACGTACCAAATATCAGGTTATACACAAAACGACTTATGGATAAGTTTTTTCATCCCCATCAAATTGAACATTTGCACAGTAATATTTCCCACATATTCCATTTGACATACATCATAGCAGGTTGCTTAACGCATTCCCCTGCCCTCTTTGGACCTGTCATACTTGCTATGCATAATGACCACGGAGAGTGAACACGAATATGCAAGTGGCACTGCAATACTATCTGCAACGTAACCCCGATGCGGCCCCACAACTAACAGTGTGATGCATCATTATGCCGTCACTAACACATGAACAATGTTGATGCGAAAACTACAATTGCCATTACCAAATGGGTCATACAGTGTGCGCAATGTACGCATTGAGTCCTTACTATGCTCTTTTTGCGATACAATATAATCATTTTCATATTCTTCCGACCCTACATTCGTGGCAGCAGTTAATCTTCCAATATTCAACACTTGCATTTTCCTCTTCTCCTCACCCTCTAAAATACCAGGCATTGACAATTATCAAGCTTGTGTCGCACTACTCCACAAAAGGCATAAGTTTACCGTAGCCAATCCAATACCTCGTTATTTTGACTATTCAACTCAACCTCACTCACCAATTAAAATATTGTCAAATTATCTATTGGTGCTGGATTGGAGAGGCATAGATCCTTTGTAAACTATGGCTTAGTCACCATTATACTAACCAATTCTACACCTTCAATCTTCCTACTCTACTCATCATGAGATCTTCTTATATACTGTCGTTCTTTGTCGGGTCCCCGGCTTCGTCTCTCCTCAAATGGCTCTTCCGTGTCTGTCATATTTCCATTTGTACGGGCATTTTCTCCCGAGCGTGGCCTCGCGATGTCCCCCATCCCCGGGCGTGACTTCAACAGAAATGATTATTTCCATGTTTGTACCCTGCACGCCCTGCCGGTATCGTCTAAAAAAGCAGGGTTTCATACAAATTTTAACAAACATAATAACAAAAGTCCCAGACACTGAAAGATAATATTAAATGAAACAAATACTAGAGAGACATAAAAAATTAAAATAGAAGTTATAATATTATAATATAATAATAACATATAAAAACAGTAGATAGAAATTAATGCAAGAAAAAAAAACAAATAAAAAGCCACTGCCCATACATTCATTCTTCTGGGACCAGCGACGTATCGCCGCTCCGTTCGACTGACGGCGGCAGTCAAGACTCCACAACCTGCCGGCAACTGACTGTATCGCTAACCATACCTTACTTTTGGTACCTTAACGCAATTTTTCCCGAGCTACCATAGTCATTCTGTGGCTCGGGATGGGTCTACTTTTCATATGTTTACCTACGACCAGTTACTCTCACATATTTAAACATTCTCGTACTCGCGTCCTGATGCAACCAACTCAGTCTGCCGGTACTGCCCATTGTTCATGATGGGTCCGCTCGGTATAGCTTGTCCCTTGGTGTACTTAATGTGGAACTCGCGGGCCTTGGTACCTGCTAGTTACGTGTTGGTCCGGTAGGATCTCTGTAAAATATTCCTTGTTTCGACTCCCGGGCTCGTACCACAAACAATTTTGTTTTAAGGACACACAGCTTCATCTTCATTGCCTAATGGCACCATGGTCGCTGCCAACCGAATCTTAAGTGTACACAAGACCAACACAAGATCACACTCGGATTTGTCCCTTACCCCGGTGCTTTGTGAGACTCATTCCCGGAGGGGGGAGAGGTCCCAGGTCTAAGCCCAGCGAACGTCCGTCGTCCGGATACGCAAGGCGCCTTCTTGTGGTCCAAGTCACAACCGATAACATTGCGTCCCTATCTCCCGAAACGCCTTGAACACCGTTCCGGTGAACAAGCCGGTCTAACAATCCTGTCAAATTGCTAAATTGGTAGAAAAGTTCACTCTAGCTGCGACGTCTAATGTTGATGTCACTAGATAAGCAGACAATATAATCAATGACCGTCACCCCTTGCGACAACACGTAACCGCCAAGGAACGTAGCGCCGGCAATCACGATCTATTCACAGCGGCCTGGAAAAAAAAATAATTAATAACTAATACAATTATAAATAATGAAAGATATACAAAGAAATATTAAGGAATTAAAGATAGATGACCCCCAAGTTTAGAAAATAGCTTCAAATTCATCTGCCTAATCATCGTCTTTTGGGAAATAAAAATGTTTCTATTGTTTTCAACTATTATTTTTTGCCTGTACCCTGTCTATATCCCCCTTGGGCGGCGGTGCCAGTACGCATAGCTGTAAAAAGAATAATAAAAAATTAAAAAATTAATTAAGAAAAGAAAAAAAAAAATAAATAATAGAAAAAATATAAAAAAAAAAGAAAAATAAAACAGCTTAATAACGACGATTAAATGAGGAACAATACGGCATTTATATGCCTACCCCACTGAAAAATAAATAACATCTTAAAATAGAGAGTAATTAGAACAATAATATGGGTATAACAAAACAGAAATGATAACAATATTAACTAAGAACCTATACCATAAATGGTAGAGAAGAGGATATTAAAACAAAATCTCACTTTATAAATCAAATAGATCTAAAGGGCAAGAGGCCAAAATATTTCCTCAGCATATAACAAGTAGTGACTTCACACCATAAAATTTCATAGATGAGTAGATTTATGTACGTATGATTAAAAAAAAATATATTAATTATAAGACGAAGAAAAATTATCAAATCTTTAACAATGCTTAAAAACGGCAAGAAAAAATTTACGAAAATTAATACTGGCACCGATTTATTCCGGAATTTATGTACACTAATATATATAGTCATGAACTATTAAACCATTCTTACCCCACGCCACCCCCCCCCGACCGCTACCCACCAACTTCAACCCCACCCAGTAAAAAATGTAGCCTAACTTGTTTAATTAACACACTTTCCTAGATCACCACAACCCGGCTTCATCAAGAGGAAATACCTCTCCTTAATAAATTTTTTTCTGGCAATTTTAGTTGGTTTTTTTTGTAATCCAAGCCATTTTACAACCGTTTAGCTGACTTTCCCGAAGTACATTGATGTTTCTTTTTTTATTTTATTATGGTATGTTAATAGGTTCTTTGTAAACAAGAACATATATGAGCAGAAGTATCCATAGCCTCAGAGCATGGATGCTAGTGTTATTTTCCGTTGGTTTGCGACCTTTAGCTCGCAATTTCTGCAACCTTTTCGAAGGGGTTTCATCGCGGACTGTGTTTGTTGCGACGTTTTCAAACAATCATGTTAACAACATTTCGCGCCATGCGAATAAAACAAGATCGCACAAAAGGGACAGCTGCTTAAATTATTAAGCAATTCTGTATAAGTGGAATTCATCGCCGTGCTCGCCTTACTCGCGAGCCACCGTCATGGATTCAAACCCAGTTTTTCGCACCAAC
Source organism: Haematobia irritans (assembly GCA_003123925.1). Classification (NCBI taxonomy): domain Eukaryota; kingdom Metazoa; phylum Arthropoda; class Insecta; order Diptera; family Muscidae; genus Haematobia; species Haematobia irritans. The sequence goes on along the minus strand of PGFW01074692.1, from coordinate 5,194 downwards.
AGAGTGCAATGGTTGTTCTACGGTGGATAATGCATGTTTAAAAGGTTTCCTCCACAATGTGGAGACGCCAGAAACATCAACTTCTTCAAATGAGACATAGTTGCACAATATGAGCTAAACTATAGAAGCATCAATAACATAAGAGATGAAGATAAATTAAATAGATTTACAAGAATATCACAATTAGGAAAAATTTAACCATCACGAATACGCATTACCCTACACGGATTTAGTTCTGCAGGATTTTGTTTTAAGTCGTTAGTTATTGTATAAGCATATACATATTCAAAAACCACATTAGCATCCGTTATCGAAGTACCACTAATTTTTGATTAATTTAATCAACAATTTTATACTTGAGAAAACCGCAGTGGTCTTTCGTTTAGTCCAAAAATCCAGCAAAAGAGAGCAGCGGAACTATATGGTCCTGTTTGAGTGAGATTCTATAAGAGTTTGAAATATTGGTAGGAATAGTTTTTGCTTTCAGGATATTCACCACTCTCCCACGGCTTCACCACCCCCCACCATTCCCTTTCGCAAGCGTTCCTACGACTCTCCATCTACAATAAAATAATACGTGCAATATATTTCACAGAGTCACACCTTGAGAGCGACCGCGTAGTATAAAACAATAAATATTCTTGTTTTTTTTTTAATTGATTCTAAATGCTTTTAATTTGGCTGATCAGTAAATCTGCGCATCTCGGATGGCCGTATCACGTGTCACCTCTTTCCTGCCTCAACTCTCGTTACGCCGAAGGACCGAAACCAAATACACATTCCATCTCTTATATTCTTATTTGTCAATGTATTTTACGTTTTAATGGATTTTATTTGACTACAATAAGTTTGCTAAAACTATCTCTTTATGTTAAAGGGAGTGTTCCTTTATTGTTTTTGTGTGATTTATAGAAGATTTTTTTTGTAAGTAAATGTAATAAAAATTACTTCACAAATGTTACACAGAAAAACTGAAGCAAAAATTATAAAAATCCACATTTATTGGCATAATTAAATTGCAAATAATTATAGATCAGATACGATTCTTTATTTAAGTGGAAACATCGAAAATATATTGGTTGTTTATAATGTTAAAAAATTACTGGGGTCAAAAATATCAAATAATTGCACTTGGTAATTTCTGCACATATTCAACAACACATCAATTACTGAGTGCTTCAAATTGGACCAGGTATAAAAGGTTATTATTTAATTATATTGCGTACTTTTGCCTCGATGGAAAAACGTATTTATGACCGATTGCTCGTAACGAAAATAAAATTTTAATGGCTCTAAAGGCAATTAAAATGTACATATTAATTTTTGCTTTCAATTATTAAGAATCTTCTTCAAAAATTTATGGTCGGAATTTCACCGCAACATTTAACGTGGTATCGGGCTACCGCCGATTTCGAAATCGTTAACATTTAACAACATGTTTTGCGCACCTATTTTATATTCTTATCGCAGGGTAAGATACCTTTTATCTATAATACCCCAGTTTTTTTTGGTCAAGCTCGTTTTTGGACAGGACTACACTGAAAGACATTCTCTGGGTCGCTTAAAAAATGAAGCATTTTTTCATTCGTGAGCAGCTGTTGCACTGCAAATCAGATTATATTTTTATTTTGGACCATTATAATTTTCATTCCAAATCGGACCAAAATTCCCTCCAGGCGCGAACAACATTTCCAATTTCGTAAGCAAAATGCTTTAAGAAATATTTACAACTGGTACATAGTGTTTTTATTTGAAGTAAATTAAATTCGAAAGGCCTGATATGATTTAGCGCGTTTGACACTCAAACTTCGACTTTTTCAACTTTTTTATTTAAATTTGAATTTAAAACATTGAGCTTTATTGAAACTCTCAGTTAGTTGAATTTTTAAAGTCGTAGAGAGTATTTAAAACCATTCTTGACTTTCAGTAACACCGAAAATTTTTCTTTCATGTTCAAGATACCCAATTTTAGTACGAATTCACTTAACCTATAAGTGACAAACCGGACTTCATTGACAAAGTTTATAGACTATTGGCACAAGAAAAAAACCTTACTTTCTTCTCTATTGCTAAAGCAAAATTCGCCATTCGTATTTTAATCATGCACATGAATAATCCTTTGACCTCCACGACAACTAATTTTAATTCATGTATTACTTGAATTATATGGTGATAGATTTTCTAAATATCTAGATAATTCTAAGTCTTTAGATAGTGATAGTCTTTCATTCTCTTATGTTAATTGCATTTTTTATTTTTTCCGTTTTTTTTTTTTTTTCTTTTTGATTCTTCAACGGTCCGAGTGGAACCAACTGGGCCCAAATTCCGTTTTGGTCCGACCATCGGACCAAATTTAAAAATTAGAAATATTTTGGAACACAATTTTGGCATTCCGATCGCCACCAAAAACACGGCAACGTCTGATTGTGAGTCTTAACCTTGTGACGTGTGTAGAATTCTTTCTCTCTCTCAAGGCACATTCCCGAATACTCACTGGTACGTTCGACGCAAAACAGAACTTTTTTTAAAGACATTAACGGCTTCACAACAATTTTCCGTAGACTCATGGGAAGATTCTCGTGACTTCGACTTATTAGTCGGGGAATCACGCACGAATCGCACGAAAGTATCACGCAAGCGCACAACAACTTTTTTTACTTATGACAAAGTTAATTTAAATATCATGTTTAGTACTATTTCTCATGGTTCTTTCTCAACCGGAATTTTTAAAATTTCGCTTGAAAACCTCTTAAGTTCAAAAATATTGTAAATGACTTCTTTACGTCTGTATAAACTTACCACCACACCTCCCTGCAATTGGGTCGTCTTAAAAACTTGCGAATAACACTTTGAGAACATTATAGAATTACATTCTTTCTATTTCGGTTTTGCTACATACTTAGGTAACGTGTACACGTCAAATTGCTTTTTTTTTTTTTTTTTTTTCTATTAATGATATAAGCCGACTGCTCAAAAATATTTTGTGGCTAGAGAAAAAATGTTTGTTTTTATTCGAAAACGGGGCATTTCGAGGATTTTCTTTCCAGCAACAGAAAGGGTAAAAATCATGTTCAACCAACCTTTGAAAATATTGTTTCCGCACACTTTAGAATGAATATGATGTTTGTATATTACCAGGAAGAGCAGGGATGCCTAAACCAAATCGCATATAAAATGAGGAAGATTTAGCGGAAATTCTCAGCAGGTGGTACAGGATAATTCAAAAACTGTTTTTCTTTTTGTGAATTAGTCCTGTTAAATACGGTAGTTTATTTACATGATATTGTGTTATTTTTCTTACAACACAGTGTACTTCCCTGTATTTTTCAGATTACACACGATTAAAATTAAATTGAGAACCAATAACTTTTGTTGGAAGACCAATAACAAATCTTGTTAATTTTCCATGCAACAAATTTAATTCGTGTTACTCTTTAATAACCATTATCTACAACAACAGTTGTTCAGCATATTCGTATATCATCAGAAGGGCAACAAATAATCTTGTCGCTTCTCAATACACATCGATTTGTAAGTTCAATTTGTTTGAGCATCCACACAGTACAAAATATTTGTTCGTTGAACGTTTGTGTTTTTTTATTACTCGGCTCAACAAAATATATTTTTTTGTATTTTGGTTTTATACTGTGTATATAATAATATTATTTTTTTTGTTTTATTGTGGTTTTGTTGGGTTCTATCATATGCGCCTTGTCTATACAAATTGTATTGGTTGTATTGGACAAAAAATTAAATTGGAAATTAGACAGAATCTATTTGCACCAAAATTGGCAAAACAATTTGGGCGACGGGGGAACATGTAACATTTTAACGGCTACGATTATTCGTTGGGGTTGTTGTGTCCGAAAAATCCTATACTCAAGTTTTGTAAATGGCTTATGCACGATTTTTAAATTTTGAGTAGTCCAGGGCCTCTTCAGCAAGCATAGTTTTTGACAACTTTTTGCCCCCGTTGATACTCATATTCTAGTCTCACATTACAATTGTAATAACTCTACATCGATAATTAATATTTGGTTTTATTACACTTATCGTCCATACAACAAACACATTAAAAGAACACTACCAAATTTAAAAAAAATATAATAATTTTTCACAACATTTTATAATTGCTTTTCTGTATTCTCTTGATGAATTGAGCCTCTTTCTGCTTTGCATACATCCACTTACACTGTTGCTCATGTCGCGACATACTCATTTTGTTTTCTAACGGTATTTCTTCGCATAACTTCTTTTAAGCTTTCCGTACATGTTCTCAGCCGATGCTGCTGGGCGTAACCAGTTCTTGTATTTTTTTGTTTTTTTTGTTCTTCATAGTCGCATAGACAGTCAACTAATTTTTCGCAACAAACAATTTGTTTTGAAAAGTTCGAAATAATTCTAATTAATTTCTCTGGTCTAACCATCTAACAACAACACGATTTCAACAACATCAAATGCCTTCATATTCATAGACAAATTTTGTGGCAGTCCAGCAGATATTTTACTACAAATAAAGTTGTTAATATTTCATTTGCCAGTTATTTTTTTTGTTGTGTTATACATCATTTTCAGAATTTCTTTTTTATAATAAAAAGCATAAAACTTTTTTCAAGAGTGTAATTTACAAAGATTCGTATTGTATTTACATTCGCTAATAAACACGAATTACGGATCAGTAACTTCGTATGGTTTTACAAAATTCTTATAAACATTCTGTACTTCAGTTCACAATTACTCGAACCTGTAATTTGGAAATAACTGCTATCATACTTCAAAATACTAATGCTATTTGGATTGAGTACTTATGTCGATTTCGAATATTTCTTGACAAATTCCAAATTTACATTATATACTCAACACATTGGATATTGACTCTTCATTTGAAAATAGTTTGTATGATTAAACCTCTCACACAAAATTGGCGTAAATTCGAGGTTTGACAATTTCAGTGTCAATACAGCCTGAAAAAGAATCAGCATTTAGTCACTAAAAAAATAATTGAATCACGAAAAAAAATTTTTGTGTGATTCCACTTATATTTCACACTTTTTGTTCTGTGGTACTGCTGATTGCTTTTTTATTCATTATGCTACTCTTTTTCCAAAATTTCCAACGGTAACAACTGGATAGGATGTGAAAGTATAATATGTGCACTATTGATATTTTTCTTACCTTTACCTTACCATCTCGA
>PGFW01074689.1:0-11472 GCA_003123925.1 Haematobia irritans | reverse complement strand
TCCTAACCTCAAAAGAATCACCCTTTAGTAACACTAAAACATGCATCGATCACTTCTTCGCTAGAAGCATTGAAGGAAAGAGAATGAATGCAGTCGTCCAATCGGCAGTCATAAGAACTACAATATCTGACCATTATTCATTATTTGGCTGTATTAAGAGTGAAGAGATAGAGAGTTATGAGAATTATGACAACATTAGTAACGAGGGTAGTAAGTTAAGCTCGAGAATAATAAATCGTTTGGTTCGGGAAGTTAATTGGTCCAACATAATTGATAAAGATACAAATGCTGGTAATCTGTACAATGCTCTCAGTGTTGCCAGGTTGGGGGTTTTCCCCCCAAATTTAGGGGTTTTTTACACGTTTAGGGGGATTTTTAGGGGTAACATTTATTGTGGGGGATTTTTGGGGGTAAAAAATAATGTCCTAGATCTTAATTCTCAATAAAATTTGGAACAATTCTGGCATGAATTTTGAGAAAAAAAATAAGGGAAGTCAACCCAAGCAAGTATGCAATGACATTCTTGTTTAAACGCATCTGTTGAAGGGCATTTTAATATTTGATACTAGTAAAAAAAGGTTTAGGGTGGGCAGGCCGAGTGTAATCAGGGCTCACATAGTACTAGGACCTCCTTAGGGACTCCTTAGGACTCTGCTTGAGTGGCCTGTTTTGATAGCCGGAAGTCCGAACCGTTCGCGTCACCATTGTTACAGTGCGAAGGCAGCACCTATAAAGAAGCTCATATGAAGAAACGCCTCAGAAGATGGTCACAGCATTACTGAGGTGGGATATCCATCCGCTGAAAAAATTTTTGGTGTGTCGTGAGAGCAGCGAAGTCGAACCCGAATTTGTGACAAGTGGTGTAGATGATTTTATCTAATGTATTTTATTTGACTTCGAAGAAATATTTAAGCCATAGAAAAATACGTGTGTGCGTTCTCATAAATTTTGTTCCTTAGAAAAAATCTTCTTCAGTAATAATGTTGTTATTATTATATTTTTTAAATGTGATTCATTTATCTAGGAAAACCGAGAATGGGTCTTCTTTTGTACTATTATCATGACTATCATTTTGGGGGCTTCTTTTTGAAAAAGATCAGTATCCCAATATTTACGTTTTTTCTTCGTTCAAGAGTTTGGTCGAGATGAATCAAATAAATATATGCTGTTGTCAACAATCTGATATGTGCTTCGTTAACAAAATATTTTTTCCGATAATTTACTCAAGAGCAATAATGTAAGCAACATACCGATACAAGAAACCCATGAAACTCAATCCATGGATCGAACCAGGAATCGCATACATAAACTGGAAGAAATTTCGAGATGGATAGCTTTAATAGAAATGGAAGAGATAACAAATGAAATAAATTAAAAGGTTATGAACATCCGATTATGAATGAAATTCAAGGAGCAAACAAGAATTCAGAGATAAAATTCTAAATAAATGCCAAAATGACTGATGTACATAGGATGATATTGTGTATTAATAACACATGGTAAAAGATTATTTGAGAGCCTAGCTATATCGCAAAAAAATAAGTGTCTGTTTCGCTCCGAAACTGAATTGAATTTTAGACAATACAAAGTCTTTTCTCATATTTGCTTTTCGTTGGATAAGGAAGTGTATTTGGAATGATAAGTATATACTTTTGTGTGATTATTGATACGTTTATTTCTTTGTCACCATGATGTATAATACACTTCTCATCTTATAAGACTGACGGTCAAGATATGAAATATTTTTTCCTCTAGCCTGTAATGTGGCCATTTTTCTCGCGCACATCTGTTCTCACTTCCCCTCCCCATCCGAACGTTTCTTTAGGGTCTATTAGCTCAACCCTTCTTTTCCCCTGTATACTCATCAGAACCGAAGTGGAGACGAAATTATTAAGCTATTTTAATACGAGATTTCTACAAATTTTTTTCCTTGTGTACACCTTTCGCCTGGATCGGGAGGAATCCGAACCGCGCGACCCATCGCACTTTGTAAGCCCCCCTATACACGAACTAATCCCACTGAGCTGATGTAGCCGTTATTTGTCATCAATAGACAATTACCACATATAGATTATATTTTGTATACATAAAAAGGCGAGGCCGGACGGAAGCCGATTAAACAAAAGTTGGTTATTTAACAGAAAAGATACATTTAGTTGGGCACCGTGCGAGCAGGTGAGGTTGTGCTAAAGGCGTCCGACGCTTGCATGCCAAGGGGTGCGTGGTTCGAAGTCCCTGCTTTCACCAAAGTTTTTTTTTTGATTTTACATAGTGTTCCAGAGGTATGGTCGGAGATATTCCGAAAAATGTTCAACATTAAACAGTTCTTACTATATTTTGAAAATTGTTTACTATGAACTGTAAAGGATGTGTCATTAGTTTAAAGACCTAAGTCGAGAAACGAAGCAGTGTGTGATATAAACGAGAATGCAGGCTGATGTTGTTGGTTCAAATGATGAACGTATTGTTTTTATTGAGAAAAAATACAAATTTTTTGTAACACAAACGAATTTTTTTGGTGATAACAGTGTATACTTTCGAAGGCCAATTCATAAAATACTCTTACAACAAAAGAAAAACGTTTTCCGGTAAGCATACCTTTTCTTCAAACGTTTTGTTTTGCTTATGCGTGTACTTGGAAAGATAATAGATGAGAGTAATGGGCAAGGCAGACAAATGGTGATAGATGAAATGATAATAAAAAACTTTAAGAAGTAATAGCAATTAAAGATATTTCTAATAATGTATTGCGCGTTCTTTAAAGAAATTCTAAGATAATTTAATACACGAGTTGCGAACCACAAAAACAACCAAATAACATTCCATTAGGTATTTGTGAATAGCCGCTGAGTAGATTGTATCGTTGGAAGGAAAGGATGAACATGGAGAATCATTGGCAATATTCTGAGGAAGGAAAGCACATTTAAAGTACAAAAAAGGAGTGCAGAGAATTGGAATCATGATGCTCCGCGAGAGGTGAAATAGAAGATAATGCAGCATTACTAACAACGCAAAAAAAAAAAACGTGTTGGAAACGTGTACCGAAAACCGGTTTTTGCGTTTTGTTAGAGTTTTTTGAATTGCTGGGTCCGAAAGATTTTGAAGAACTATTGGTTAGTCAGTCGAGAAAAAAATCGTTGTGTCTACAAAAATTTTTATTTTTTCAAATAAAAAAAGGTATTTTTGAAACAGACGACACAGTCCATTTTCGTTTATATCAAAACACTGTTCTTTTTTTAGGTCTTTAATAAGAACAGATTACAGTTCAAAAAGTTTAAGTATAGCTACAACTGTCATGTTGACATTCTTTCGGAATCTTCGCGAACATAATCTGGAAATATATGTAAAAAAAAAATCTCTTGGTTCGAAGCAGGGATCGAAACCAAGCGGACGCAAGTACCGCTTCGGGCATCGGCCAGAGGTCGGAGCGTAGCAACACTCTTCCACGGTGGTCAAACTAAATGTTGTCTTTGTGTTAAATAACTTGGTATTATATTAGGTTCGTGGGAGCCCGACAAGCTTATGCTATATAAATATACACTCTATAGTGGATATTAGTTGATCTATTGGAGAATGACTCTATCAACCAGGTACATAGCTCAGTGGTTAGTGTGTTGGCTTGACAAGAGTGCATGGTCCGCGGTTCGAGTTCTCCGTCCAGGCGAGAAGGGTAAAAGAAATTGTAGAGTAAAGAGTTATAGAAATCGGTATAATTGTCTTTCTAGCATTGTTGGTATTACAAGGAAAAGTGTTAGGAAGCATAAAAAAACCTCGTCGGATGTGAGATAAGCATGTGAGGGAAAATGCAGAATTAGCTTAAGAAAACAATGTTTTTTTATAGTTTGCCTTGTATGAAATTGTTTTACATCGCTGGAAAAGAAATAAACGTTTATCACAAAAAGTATATACTTTTTTTCTTCCAAATCACTTCCTTACAGAGCGATAAAGCAATGAAAACGAACTTAATTCCCGATTTACTTAGAAACTTTCAATTGATGCTCCGATTTTCAAAAGAGGTTATTAATCAGAATATAATAATTAACAGACCACTAATCTATATTGCATAGTTGAAAAGGTTTTGGAAGGAAATTATAGCAAGGAAGGCTAAATGAATTTAATAACTAAATATAAGGTAATACGATCCACAAGGACGGACGGAGATACGTGGGGTTTGCAAGAAACGTAAGAAGTATAACAGGTCCTTTCTGGTAATTGATTACGGATTTATAAAATAAGAGACCTGAGGACCGGATAGCACAGTTTTGAGTAATCTTGTATTGATTGTTAAAGTAGAAGCGTTTTGATACGCTTTCCCCACACAAGAAGACTATTTAAGGCTAGTGCTAGGGGAAAGAAAGGTATTATCGGAAATGTGCTAAGTGTGGTGTTCGAAGCTATCTGCAATGCCGTTCTTAGGACCAGTATTATACATGAATAGTATGCCAACGAAAGAGATGCGTTAATTATTCTTAGAGAACAAAGGTACTGGAATTTGGCCTATCGCAGACGTGACACACAGCTGTTGTGTAATCAGATTAAAGATGGGTGCTATGCGTAGAAGCTGCAAGAGGTTGTGTAATGCAAGAAGAATTTAACAATGATCAAATAGAAATGGTGTCGACAGCACGAAGTGGGGTGTGAATGGTATTGAACGCGATGCGAAAACAAGAAATTAATGCATATGCAAATCGCCGCCAAGAAAAGTTAACATTACACCCATTAAGCACTTTCTGAGGAATCAATATACCAGCAGATACAGGAAATGAGTCTACAATACCAAGGGGAGGAGGCGCGTAAAGGAGCGCAACGTATTGACAGAAGGTGTCAGACAGCAAATTGAGATGGTGCAGCATTTACAAAATATTTGGGGAATTGTAGTGGAAGCCTAGTGAGACGTTTAGTTAAAGTGGAGAGCATAATATTTGAGTGGAATGTACAGTGAAGGAAGTTGCAGAAAAGTTACATATATAGCTTTTTCAGACTTACGAAACTGCGCACATATCAAATTGTAGAAACGAAAGCATATTTAGTCGTTGATGCGAGTCGCAATATATGAGGATATGCATATACTAGCCGTTGGGGAAGCGCTTAGGTGTTGTGAGCGCAACTCTTCTTACAAGCGAACACAGAAACACGTATTGATAAAAATGTTTGATGGAGAATAGGACATTTTTATCCCTACTCAATCGAGCAATCATGAGTTAACGCCAATAACACAAACTGTTTAGCAATATCTTAACATCCACAATTTCTAGTTACTGAAAACTATCCTTACAACACAAGGAAACACTGTCAAACTCAAGATGAAGGTCCGCGATTAGTGGATAAAAGAAAGATTGATTACTCAACATACGAAGTGATTAAGAAGGTGGGGCGGTGTGCTTCTAACTGTATCTACCGAAGTTCGGAAAACAATCAAAAATTAAATCTGTCTAAACTGAGACCATCTACAAAAAACAAAAGAAAGAAACGCTGGCTGCTACAAAAAACACGACAATACAAAAAAATAACTATGGAAAAGGTTCGTTGTCAAATCAACTACGCCCAACTTCATGAATAATTACCGAATACACTTTATTAAAAATATTAGAAATGAATTGTCAATTAAAAAATGCTTATTAGAAAATATTTACTCAGAAAAGACAATAACAAATTATTTGAAAAGTAATCAAAATTAATTGAAGCTATATGTTAATATAAAGAATGTTTAATATCGTATTATAAGAGTAGCGTATAGTAGCGTTGTAAGAAAACTGATTTTGCGCTGCTACTCAATAAATTGTAGATCACATCTCCTGCAGATGAGAGCTTATAGTTCGCGGGTTTTTGTACTTTTTATGAAATAAAATAAATAAATAAAAATAATAAAGTAAAAAAATATTGTCTTTATTTTCGTTTCGCCGTGTAACAAGACCAAACGAAGTCTCATATTCCAGCATGGGAAGTTTAATAATCATAAAATAGTACGAATTAGAATAAATATGTATGTAATTATAAATATTAAAGTTAACTTAAATTTTTATCAAATAAAATCTAATAAGCAAGATAACATTAATATAGTGGTTACAATTGATATTTCTAGATTTAGTTTATTTCCAAATTAGTTTTCCGTTTAATTTAAAAATGGGGGCGTAGGGTTCAAGGATTGTTAACGGTCAACCGGTGTAACGAGTCGATCTGACTGTCCAAAATCATTGTCTTTATGTTTCTAAAGTGACTCGTTCCCTAAACATTTTTGTGTGTCTTAGTTGTCCCAATTCGTTCATGTGTAAAGTAACCCTTTTTGTTTTTGTCTTCATTTTGTTATAGTTGTAGTAATATGATAATCATCTTCGTTGCCTGTGCGACATCTGCCAATAGAGTAGAATGTTCCAGTTGATATATAGCCAGACAATTGAAGCATAGGGCCGATAAATATGTGGCGATGGTCGACCGTAGCGACATCTACCGAGGTAGTAGATTGAATATAGAAGATTGTAAGGCCAGTTTAGCGAGAAACATTCGAAATCGTCATATTCGGTATATAAACCCCTAGCGGAGAGAAGCTGTCAAGTCAGTCGTAAGGTAAAGTTTATCACAGTACACAATGTAAGAGCAAATAATGAAACCTAATCCCAGTTAAACAAATAAATTGTAGAATTGTCGTTATTTGAAAAGAACTGTGTTTTAATTATCGAGGTAATTAAAATACGCCATCAAAAATAAAAACGTAACATTGTGTGTCAGATGTGGGATAACGGAAAAAAATCTACAATGAAGTTTAATGAGCTTCGTGTGGAAGACTTAAAAAAGGAATTGAGCAAACTGGAGCTGCCGACAACAGGCAATAAGGCCCAGCTTCAAAAGCGTCTACTGGAAGAGTTTGAACGGCGTAATATGGACATTGCGAAGCATGATTTGATTAGTTAGGAGGACAGTTGACGACTCAATTCACATCAATCTGAATGTTTTGAGCAAATGATGAGAAGAGAAATTCATAAGAAAATTGGAAGAAAATTTCTAAAAATGGAAAAGCGAATTCTAGAATTGCTGGAAGGAGAATTCTAGAAAATTGGAAGAATTTCTCTAAAGAATGGAAGTGAATTCTAGAAAAATGCTGGAAGAGAATTCTAGAAAAATTATTGAGGAAAACTCCAGAAAGATGGATGAAAATATCTAGAATTCTAAATGAAAATCCTTCAAGCAAATTGCTGAAGGCATGGAAAAACGTGTGGGACTAATAGTCGAAGGCCAAATTGGGAGTCTGGATGAAGACAAAGTTATTTCTGAGTGGATGAGAAAAATGATGGTTCATGATGAGAAAAGTTTCTACATATTGAAAGAAAAATGTCAGAGCTGGAAAATTAAAGTGGGGCCAGTGCGCGTTATTCGAGGGCTCGAAAATCAAAACCTCCTGTTTTCGTGGCTCAACGTTCAGTTTGATTATTCAAATTCCAATTCGAAAATGGTTTGCTTTGCTAGAAATTTATGGAACGACAATGACAGAAGCAATTGAAAACTTCTATTGCATTAAAGGGCAATGCCGGCTGATGTGGATACAAAGCATGTCCGCTGCTCTAGAAATAATTATAATGGAAGTAATAAGCGACACTTCAAACGTAAGTACGGCGGAGAACGATGAAGCAGACTATCCTTCAGGAATGGAATAAAAAGGAAGAGTTTAAAAGTCAGAATGAGACTCTACAAAGAGCTTTGCAACAGAGGTTGACTGGTTGGGCTGTTGACATATCTCAGGAGAAGGTCATCCACTGGGGACCGCATCAAGATCCCAGACCTTTGTGAATTGGAATTAGAGGACCTGATATAATATGTGCAACATATGCGGTTCGCATAAAGCTGGTACATTCGCAGAAAACAGTTACATTTGCACTTGTCACAAGAAACTGCGAGATTGGTTGGCACGACCTCAAAATTCACTAAGGGTACGCAGAAGTGGAGACCGGAGCAAGGATTGGAATCAAATGCCGCGATTGACTCATGTGAAAGAAGCCGTTAAGGCAGGCGGATGCAAGAAATAAAGCAGGAAGACAACTAATCGCAGAATAAAGTGCTAATAACTGTGATAAGCCCATGGACATGTTGCTCGTGAATGTGAAATGCACGTAAAGTAAGCGATTCAAGATCGAAATCGCCTTCACTCAAACAAATAGCGCATATGTGGGGTGAACCCGCACAAGTCTAGTAATTTACATTTAAAACTAAATCTGAGCTAACGTGTCAGCGGGGCAAGAGCCTGGCTCCCACATTTGAATGGTCCCCACAATCTCTATAGCAATATTCAACAAAAAATAACAATTTGGCTAATTGTGGGTTGGTAGTAATGGATATAACAAGCGAACTTTGACGCTGGATAACTGGTGCATCGAAATCTATCATTAGAATCCGATAATAAAGAGGAAAATTTACACACCACTATTGGAGTCAGAACCTACACGCACAGTAAACTGCCGCAACTGTATATGGTTCCTGTAAAGTTAAGTTTGGCAAAAAAAATCCGTTAATTGATGATTTCATTGTGCCGATAATAGTGGCGAAGTTTATAATTGGAGCGGATTTTGTGAATTGCTTTTATGGTCCGTCAACTTGAATATGAAGCGTTTTGTGTATGTACCTGGTGCGAATAATCGAAATACCGGTACACGTGGGCTACAGTGAGACTACACGCTGTCAAGATGTTTAGACAATGGCCAGCCCAGAGTCAATACCACCAAATGCCGAAAACAATTATAATGGGTTTCTATGAATGGGAATTGTGAAGTCGGCAAAATTGTTTGGTTGTTGACGCAGACAGAAAAATAAAAACACAACATCTGATAGCAAATGCCCCTGAATAACATACAAATGAACAGGGACTTACACTAGTTCTGAGTTTTGAATTTTATCTGACCATCAAGAAGCAATTGGAAAATTGTTCGGACAATTGGCAAATGTACCTCCTGCCGAAAGCAATATTCAACTTGGAAAGCAAGTCGCCAAAGAAGCATAATGAAGTGATGAAACATCTGGAAGGTTATGTCGAAACTTGGACACGTCATCTATCACCGTCCGAGAAAAATAAAGCCAAGAAATTGTTATGGAAAAATGCCTCCGCCTTTGCCATTGAGAAGAAAAATCAAGGGAGAACATCTGTGGTGAAGCATGAAATAAATACCACAGAAGAAAGACCCATAAAACAGGCACCACGAAGTGTCCCTCTAGCAAAACGAGATGAGGTTCAAAAGCTCGTTAAGGAAATGGCGGAAAGTGAGTAGATCGGAACCATACTACAGTCCTTGGTGCTCGCCAGTTGTGCTGGTCGAGAAAAGAAAGATGGAAAATACCCCGATTTAGCGTGGACTACCACAAAAGAAAGACCCATAAAACAAGGCAGCCACGAAAAGTGGCCCTTTAGCAAAAACGAGATGAGGTTCAAAAGCTCGGTTAAGGAAATGGCGGAAGAGTGGTGTGATGCGAACCATCCGTCAATCCTTGGTGCTTCGACCAGTTGCGTTGGTCAAAAAAGAAAGATGGAAGTACCGATTTATGAGTGGACTACAGAAAATTGAATGATGTTTACCAAAAATGACAGTTATCCGCTTCCAGCGCATTGATGACACGTTGACACACTAGCCCGAAACAACATGGTTTTCTCCACGCTTGATTTTGCAGAGTGATCATTTGGCAAGTAGAGATCGCCCGAGAAAGAACAAAGAAAAGACAGCTTTGGCGTTAATTTGCGGGTTTGTTGGCAAATTCAATGTAATGCCAAAATTCGCGCTCTTGCAATGCTTCCGGCACGTTCGAACGGATTGAATGTAGCGGGTTGCTAAGGGTTGCATGGAAGTCCTGCTTGATTATACCTCGACGATATCTATAGTTATGGGCAAGGAAATTTGAACGAGCACCTTAAAGGAACTTGGAGAGATGTTATCCAGCAACTGTCAGCCGCTGCCTAAGCGACTTAAGCGCTAAGAGTGCTCGCTTTTCCAGCGAGAAAGTTAAGTACCCTGTGGGTCCATCATCTATAATGAGGGCCAGAGGGCATATCCAACCGATGAAAGACAAAAAATTAAGGCAGTAAATAGATTGGCCTCATTGGTAAAACGGAATCTCCAACGATTATTGCGAAGCTTACTTGTTTATGTAACATACTAGGTTAGGTTAGGTTAAAGTGGCAGCCCGATTAAATTTCCAGGCCTCTACATTAGACTATTCAGTCCATTGTGATACCGTACATTAACTAAAAGTACCTATTACATATGGGCAACTTCTAAGTCTTTAGACCACTGAACCTTCTCTATTATTTACTTTTGTTGAACCGTGGACAGATTTGCTCCACAAAACATTAACACCTGCTTTTAAGTTAACGTTTGTCCGCGCAGGTCCGCCACAGTAATCTAAAGCTATATGCTCCTAAAATTCGCTTACGCCTTACCACAAAAAGCAGGACACTCACACAAGAGGTGTTTAAGTTGATTTCCTTTTTCCTCACGTCAAGGAATCAGCTTATACAATAGTCATTTATACTTCGCAACCTATAGTTTTTTTGCAAAATTCGCCTATCAAGGACAGCGGACCCGTTATAGCAGATATTAGGAGTGCTATCTGACGCCTTGAGAACAACTAGCATATCTAGTGTGCGGTTTAAGTTTAAATGGGGCCATATTTGCTTGGTGTCGTTACAGACCTCCTTGCAATTTTCCCCATCGAATATTGGCCGATCAGTAGACAGCCAATTACTCAACGCAGTAGAGCTTGCAGGTGGCGCAGAGGCATACCAACAGATTTAGTTCCCGCTGGGAATATGTAGGTAGTTCCTTAGGCCTTGCTAAACACACTCTGCTTGCACGAGTTCGCCCTGCGGTATGCGTTCCTATGGCCAGGCACCCATATTAAGGTGAAGTATTGGTACTGCTCAGCCATCTCGTTGAGGAGATTTGCGGCAAGTCTATGGGCCGTTTTTGAGTGAGGGACCAGAGTCCAAGGATTTTATTGCAAGGGTTGACTGTCCTGAGTATATATTAATGGCCAATATTGCTTGGAGCATGGTAAACTTCTCAGCCATTCACCAATGTTCTCTTATTGCTAATGATTGTCAGCCTGAAAAACACTACAGTGATTCAAGGTAATCTTTTCGCTATTCGAAGTTCGCCGAGATTCTGTTAGAATATACTCCGAAACCACTTGGCCATCCAATTTGGAGCCATCAGTGCAGAAATCTATATATCTTTTATACATTCGCCAAAGTGTAAATCCACTGACGTTAGGCAGCATCCTGGCAATTATTCTTGGAGGACCGGAACTGTGAACCGTAACTTTTTTCCGACCACAGCGATAGCTCGCCGCATAACCGCAAAGCCGTTGTTGGCAGCTGACTGTTTGGCCAAAATGTCTAAAGGCGAATAGGATGGCAGCATGAACATTGAAGGGAGTCTGTTTCGCTGTCTTACTAAAGTGCGCCTGAGATACATAGAGCTCGGCCATACGACGCTG
>PGFW01074679.1:0-12132 GCA_003123925.1 Haematobia irritans | reverse complement strand
GGTCCGCAAACCAAATTCTGAGGGTCCCGTCTTATATGGGGGCTCGATACCGTAAAAGTGGACCGGGTATCGGCCCGATGTGTTCGAATTACCATCGACCGACATCAATAACAACTACTTTGTTGCCGAAGTTGCAATGTCCGTATGGCTTGTGTGCGTTCCGGAAGTTAGCTGATTCAACAGACGGGCGGACGACTATGCTCAGATTCGACTCAGAATTTTCACCACCGACCGCGGAGAACTACTATATACTTTATTGGAGCCTGAGATTTCATTCGATGTTAGTGCAGCCCAGATATGTTCCCGTAGAATTTAATACTTGTTTTAGTATATGCCTCTAACAGCCACTCCCAAAATTGACACAATTGTAACATAGCCCCCATATGAAACATCGCCAGCAAAAAAATTTGGAAGTTCTTCCAAAGGCACAACTTTAAAAGCACTTCCAAAAAGATGTACTCTCAAGATGCTTTCTTATTAACTACACAGGAAGTTCTTTTAATTCAATTATTTTATAACTCGTTTTCTTACTAATGTTTTTAATGCGTAATTTTAAATTCGTTTGTATAAAAAGGAGGCGTTTAAAACAGATAAGCATTAATTAAATGGTACCAATTACTGCAATTTTAACAAAGAAAAAAAATGAATACGTTTTATAAATCAATACCCGACGTTCAAAAATATTGCGAATTTTTCAAATATTTTAATATCAACGTTTCAGAAATGCTTGGGAATATAATAAAACAATCAAAATAAAAAATAGTGCAATAATAGAGTCTACAATAATACACCCCCAACACTTTAATCGGCATGAATTTTTGTATTAAGTTTCACATTCCGAAAACTAATAAAAAATTTATATGCGTATGCTCATTATTTTCAGTAAGATCGACATTCCTATTGAAGGGAAGTTTGATGCAAATTCAGTGCAAGACGGCTTATTGAAATGGTGGACATTCCAATCCTATGACAAGCGAGTATTAAATGTTAATCGCTTCTGCCGCCAATTTTTGACTACTTCCTTAAACAACAAGAACATTTTCACTACTTTTTTTGGACGATGCTTTTTGTTGGGGATAACATTGCGTACGATAACATTTTTATACCCTGGTAACACAGAAAAAATAAGTTCCCACAATGTGGACCAACAGGCTAAATGGTTTCAAAGCATATGATTGGATTCACAACATAGTGCTACCCTGAATTGAAGAGAGGAGAGTTTGCTAATTAGAGAGAAAATAAATTCAATCATTAAGTGAAAAGTTTAATGGCTTTGTTAGGGAAAATCACAACAAAATTTTGCTTCTTCAAACGATTGATGAACGAAAGACATCCATATCCACAAACTGAATACTTGAAATTAAGTATTCCAAACTACATTTTTTTTACATGCTCGCCTGGTAATCCAAGTTACATTACTCTTTTTAATTTTGGTATGATACGTAATAAATAGTTACGCCTCCTCTTAATAACGCGCATATAATAGTCCTGTTGACTCCGCGTTTTTCCCGACTTCTTTATAGTATTGAATCAGAGTAAAACAATTATTTTCTCACTCATATTGCAGAACAACATTAACTCTGAAAGAAACAAGAATCAGGCATTTTACAATTTTCTGCCGCAACTTTGAGTCTTTCCACCGCTTCGGAGGAGTGACGGTTTCTAGCCGAGTCGCTGATTCACGAAACTCATTTGTTTTGTGTGTTGTTTATATTATACCGTTTTCGACAGATATTCCATAGATTACGTCGATATGCGGAACTAACAAAGCGGAGAGTTTGTCTAATACATTTTTAATTTCCGACAATTTGTTGTCAGCCTCTTCAACTTGTAGAAAAATCCAAGAATATTCACCCATATAAATATTTCAAGTCTTCAGTGGAATATAAAAAGTTAATTGAACCGGGAATTGAAACAATCCCTGTTTTGTCCTCAATATTCAGATAAATTGGTCATTTAACATTGCTGACAATTAACAATTCAACCCTTCTCGTCTAATCCATGAGAAGATCATCAACACCGTTGTTAGATAAGCATTTTTTATCATGTCGATTAATTTATTAGGTCAGAATGCATGATCGACACGCTCTTTAACAATTGCCCTATCTATCATATTTGCAACAGTTAAGACATTTACACTTGCAAATTGTATCCTAATAACAAATATTTATGACTTTTTTTTATATCAAATATATTCGGAGATGATATGACCAACACGTTCCTTTGATATTATTTAAAGGCCTTTCTCGCTATCATCGATCAAACTTCATTACGGTCATTTCAAAATCATTTGTGTGGATTTTTTTGATGTTTGTCGCGTAACCCACTTCTTTTCAGACGGGACCGTTTCCGACACGTGTCTCTGTTCACAAACACGAATGCTCCGGTGCTCACTTTCATCTGAGACACTTTTTGTTTATTTTAATTTTTAATTCAAATAAAACTGCAATCATAATTATTGATTGTTACATTATCACACACTTCATTGTGTGTTAAGTGCGCACAAGATAAGAACTCTAGAGCACAATACTTCACCAGTGTAAATTCAAAGTGCCAAATAGTTTAATAATTCTATGTCCCTCTTATCTTAATTAACTAGGATATTATTTAATATTGTGCCTCAGTTAAACAGTGCATAATCACTATCCATATTTTTATTCAAAATCTATAAACGAAATCCTTTTGTATATCTACCATTTTAAATATTAACATTACACGTGATAACAAATAGAGTATGCCTATCACAATTAATGGACTCTTGAACTAATATACACAATCAACTATATTAATATTGATCTCTTTATTACATGCACGTTCAACAAGACTATTTTTTTTTCTTGACACGATGAATCATTTTGCGACAGGTTATTAGAGAACCTGTGCTAATATGATACTATTCATTTTAGAATATATAACGAAATATGTATTTAAACTAGACTTGGCGATGCCAATTTGTCTACGTAAAGTAACCAAATATCGGTGGTCAATACTCATTAAAAATATAATCAGCCATACTGCCGTGTTTGATCAAAGCTTTTTCAAAATTTTAATATATGTCTTCTTGATCTTGAGGAGATCTCTATGAAATGTATTAAATATTTTATTATTCCCAAGATATACCCGTAGCATTATAAAAAACCCAAATTGTGGCACTTTTATCTATGATTTGCTACTACCTTTTTTTTCGTCCATTAGTTGCGAAACGACTTCTTGTAGAATGACAAAGATATTTTGATTTGCAAATCCTATATTTAACTCAAATTGACAATATAAGCAACCTGTCTGACCAGATCCTAGTCAGTGTATTGACACACGTAACTGCATGCTGTACTTCGCGCCTCCCCATTATTTCTTTAGTTGATTAGGTTCATCACAACTTTTGTTGTTGATAGACGTTCCTAAAAATTGCATTATTCGCGAATAAACTTGTATTTAAATGTATTTTCCAAAGTATTCGTATACCCTCATCACCTGCTGGGCACAGGGATAAAAGGTTTCGTTCTACGAATTTGTGTGATGGTGAAGCACCAAGAGGCACAACGAGTCGCACTCCCGTTTAATCCATCTTTTGCATAACTTACTCTGTTTCCGATCGGTCATGTGTATTGCCTAATAATCACTGATGCTATTGTGAAATCAAAATTCAATTTTGATGTTCCTTCAAAAAAAATTTGACATAGGAAATAAAATATCTTAGATGTCGGATGATTAATATTTCTAAAATTAAATTTCAATGTTTTATCGATTTGTGTCATTTGGGAACAGAGTCCCAAAAAAAAACGTTTGCGGAGACATCTCAACTTCTTTTAAACTCGCAACCATGGCTTTATTAACTCCAAGTTCGTGTTTGATCCACGGTCAATCAGAATTCCTCCGTCGTCTGTCTGGAATCATGTTACCCTTCATAGTTGTAGTGTGTCGCAAGTCTTAAACATTCTTTGTGGTAATTACCGTGTGCTTTCTCCACCCATGATGCACTCAGTGAATCGTTTGTATTTCATATTCAACTTTACATTTGCCTTGTGCAAAATATGTTATGCATCCTTAAAGTACAGAATCTTTGCCGGTGTACGATCGAATCAACTTAGACTTCTGACCAAACGAGATATTATCTCGGGTGCAATTTGGATTAATTTACCGTTCAGAGGGTAGACTACAAGAGGCAAAGTCTCAATAGTCCACACTTACTATTTACGTGCCCCAGATTTTAAGAAGCTATAATTAAAAATATTATATATTATAGATAGTAGAGATCACCCCAATAAGTATATGTTTGTTACGTGATTGGAGGGACGAATCGATGCTAGAATATGTCACATGTTCAATTGCATTTTTCTTTACATTTTGGGACCCTTTTGAAAGGACAATTTGTATCCTCTTCTCTTTTCCTCCGGTTACCTAAACATTAGATTTCTGGCCCAGTTTTCAAATGCTGGAGGAAGGCTAATACAAGCGAGACGCGGATCCTCAGCGCTTCGGTCATTTTATGCTACCACCGCAGGAGCTGCCCAGGGGCCATAAGTGATCGCATTGAAGCGGAAATTCCCTCATAGTTTGTATAACAGAGGATGTACCAACATATATGGTTAAGGTGAAACATGGCCCTTTCTCGAGCAAGATAAATCAAGGCTGGGTTGGGGTTGCTCAAATTGCGTTGCCTTTGGGATATGTTAGAAGTAATGAGACCCCGAATCTTCGAAGTCATAAATATTGGCATAAGAATTGCATCAGAGTAACCATATGGGCAGTATTACACAATATGGAAGCCGATGTGAAATAGGTTATGGTGTCGTAGCGTGATTATTTCCGGTCTAAAATTCACGTCGGGAACACGCTATAACCTTTTTTTTTTTTATTGGCCGCTGGTCAATCAGGACCAACCTATTATGGGTTTAGGTAATAAAGTCAAACGTTTGATGAGTCATCGGTGGATAGAGTTTTACATTTGCTAAAATATATATGAACTTTAATATCGGGGTGGCGGTTGATCCGGTGTTTAATGGCACAAAACTCTCTTATTTGAAAAATTATGTATCTATGGGGAGACGATGTTTCCTTAATCGACATAATACATCTTGAACGCTGATTTCACACGCGAATTGTATTCTCAGGAAAAAGGGTAGTTATCATAAATGTATGATTGCATTGATTGTCACCCATTTTACTTTTAAGCTGTTGAACAAATAAGTTGTGCAGCATTAAGGGTGGGAGAAGGAACTTGATCTGTGAGGTCGGTGATATAATGGAAGGGCCACTACGCACCTTGTATTCGCTTCTTACAATGCAGGCAATTACATGATCAACAAGAAATCACAAAACAGACGGAACATCGTGGAGCTCAAGAATTTAATTCTAAGGCCGATCGAGATCCGTAGTAAAAGGATCGGAATTGGGAGCCTTCAAAACCGCCTTCCGCTTCTTTGTGTGTACATACACACATGTCACAAACCTTTATTTATACCCTCTGCCTTGCCAGCGAGCTGTGTGATGAGGTGATAAATATGGTGAATATACATTTGAGACTCTGAAAGCTACATTCTCTTTAGGCAACTTCACAAAGTGGTCTTCATGAATTTATCGGTCTCCACCAGGATAGCATACATATGTATTAGATAGATATAGGAAAATTTGAAGTCATTTCTACAAAGATTTGTCGTGGTCTCAAGCAGTATTAAGAGAGATCTATACAGGGGTTTATGTGGTATTTTGGGAATTTTTTCAAAATCGGAAAGAACATATATATGAAGCCTTAACAGCGTTGGCTGATAAGTCCCCGATTGATTACGTAGATGGCCATCGGTATATAAAAGCATATTTCTTTTTCTATAGTACCAACCTTCAAATGATTCGTGGTCCCCCCAAAATGTGACGTCTGTAAGCTCAAATTAGTTCTTGAGATAGAGATCTTTTGCCTGAAGCAACTTTTGTATTCCGGTCGGAAAGCGAAAAAAAGGAATTTCGGTGTTTTGATAAATACTTTCTGTTTTTTTCTGAAGGGAAAAAATACGGTAGAAGCAAAAAAACTTGGCCCCTTGATAATGACGTTTCCGGGTACTCTGCTCCCAGGGCAAATCAACAATAATTTGATTGTATGCAAAAATTTTCAGCTGGTGAAATTGAGCAGAGCACGGGAGGACGGTGAACGCAGTGGACGCATCGAAAAAGTGGTTACCGACAAAAACAATCAAAAAAATCCACAAAATGATTTTGAATGACCGTAAAATGAAGTGATCGAGGATAGCAGAGGCCTTTTAAATATATCAAAGGAGGATGCCATTAATCATCGACGTCGGTTGGTCATATTCATTCATCAATATTTGGATATGCGGAAGCTCTGTGCCCAAAATTGAGTGTCGCGCGAGCTCACATTTGACCAGAAAATTTCAAGGCACACTGTTGATGTTCTGAGCGAGACATGTTTGTGGCAGCTGTTAACGTCGTGAGTGTACACCCGAGTTTTTTTCCGTCGATATGTGACCGAATGATCGAAACATCGGCTCCATCACAACACTCCTGTAGTCGACCAAAAGTCGTGACTGACGTTGGACAGCGACCGGTAGTGACCGTCTCTTCCGCTAAGCTGGTGTGGAGAATAGAACTCAAAGAAGTCTTCGGCTCGGCCCCAAAGATAATGGCCTGCTTTTTTTTTGGGGTTGTATGCGCATGGAAATAATTTTTATCGATACTCTTAACAGAAATGCGGCAAAAAACCATCAATCCATGACATATTATAATACGGCGACAAGTATATTGGCCGGTAAAGTTTTCAAGCGTCTTTCATCACAGGATACATTGACAGCAGAGAGAAATGAGTGATGATCTCGGATTCGATAGTGAGCCCATGATGGAGTGACATTTTGTTCTTCAAAGACACCAATTGATGTACCATTCGTCGGTCTCCTTTCGAGTGGTGCTAAAATGACAAATAATGATAGCATCATAACTATTGCGCACATTGTGCACCAGGGATATAAAATGTTTATGCTACCAATGTTATCCAACAAAAAAAGCATCGTCAAAAAAGTCACGTTGAAAATGTTCTTTTTGTTTACGGAAGTTAGTGCCAAAATTTGTGCGCAGAATGCGATAAATTTAAATTATGGGCATTGTCATAGGATGGATGTCCACCATTTCAATAGCCGTTGCACTGAATTTGCATCACTTCTTAAGGTGTGATCCGAACTCATTGTTCTTGGATGTGAATTAAAAATAAAAATTTGCGAGACTTATTTTTGCGTAAATAAATAATTTTATGAGTATCATATTGTGTGATGATATTTAATTACATTTCCAGAGAACGTCTTTCTGAAACGTCTTGAACTTAAAAATATTTTGAAAAATTCGCAATATTTTCTTGTGGAAACGCGATTTAAATTTTTTTTTTTCGGTTAAAATTGCATAATATAATAATCTCGCGTTACCAATCAATATTATTTGAGCTGGGCAATTACTCTGTGTTTATAATCCTTTTCTAAACTAATAGATAGATTAAAATTACGCACATTAATAATCAATGTAAGTAAAAAAACGACGTTATAAATAATTTGATTTTACAAAGAACTTTCTCTTTTGTGTAAGTATTTAAAAAATAAGATAACAAATCTTTGGAGAGTAACTTTTTTGAGTAAGTGCTCTTTAAAGTTGTCATTGAACCTCTTGTGAATGAACTTTCTCCTTTATTTTTCTTGGCTAGCGATGTTTATATGGGGACGTCTAATAGTACAATTGATGAAATTTATGGAAGTGGCTGTTAGTGAGGGCAAATACTAAAACCATAAGTTATATAAATTATTCACCGCCCACATCGAAATGAAATATTTCTCTTTACTAAGAAGATACTTCAAGCAAGTAAAATATCTGTGAGTTAATTATATTATAATCAGGAAACTATATATAAACAATAATATTCGGTTAAATTTAAGAAACAAAAAACATTAGATTTTTGCCATATCTTATTTTTGTATGGTATATAAGAACTTGTACCATCAGAGATAATGAGATTTAGCCAACCTACCAAGTGCAAGTATTCGTTAAATAAACAGAAAAACTCCTCCTAAAAATTCAAATCTGAGGATTTTCTCTTTCCGTTCTAAACACTATGGACAATTTTCTCAATTGTGTTTCACACCCTGGATTAGATCTCAATTTCTTGAGTTATGCATTTTTTTAAACGCCTTCATTCATCCATTGATTTTAACGTTTCTTAATTTCAAGATTTCATAACAGCCTTGAAAAGCTCTGAGATTTATAGTTATGCGTGTAGTTTTATCATAGATCTTGCTGTTTTTACGATAAGTTGGGATTTACAACTTTGCAATTACTGCTATTTGACTATTACAAATAAGTTCTCCTGGACCAAATCTAGTAATATTTTGTGTTGTCACAATAATGACCCATATGGAATAATTATCCTTCTATTTCTATAGAGAAAACAACATATCGAAAGCGGTGTTGTTAGATGTATTTGCCTTTTTAGCGTTGTCCATTTACCGAAATCTCCTTCTTCTATCTCCCGTAAAGAGGAGTGATGTTATAAGGGCTTTAGATGAGCATATTCTATATATCCATTAAGTATGGTGTCGACCATATTGCTACCCTGTCGCCACCAACCAAACCTGACTAAACCAGCTAGACACAAGGGTCAAATAATACATGTAGGACCACAGGCACGAGCAAGTCGATCGTGCGTGAATCGAATGTGAGTGCAGTATGAGGACACCAGCGGAAGATGAAACAACAAACACCACAGGATGCACTCCACAATATGGTGCTATGATAATGTTCAACAATTTTGGCTGTTAGAAGCAACGACAAATAATAGAGATACAAAAATAAAGTTGTTTGAACGTTATGTGCACAGTAAACAAATTGTGGTGTGATAATTAATAAATGTTACTTCCTAATATCCAAAGCAATACTTCATACGATTAGACACTGCGAATTACATAACAGAATGGCGATATTGTGGGTCATTGTGGTACTACTTGTCATGGCTTCAAATTTTCACTCAATTGTTGGCGTTTATTAATGAATGGAATTACCCAGGAAAGTTTTTTATTGTATTGTTTGGACTTTGTATTTATTCTGATGTTGACATTTATTGTCAGGTAGATAGGCAACTGTCATGGATAGGAGTAGGAAAGTTCCATATGGTCAACAATATTGCATTTCATCATCGACGTGGAGAATCATTCCTACTGACAGCAATAGAGTGTATGATGTTTGTTCAAATGCTACCGAAACTCCTTAAATAATTTATAAAACATTTTTTGGGGCCATTTGAACAATCTAATGTTCTTGCCGCATTTTGCAACATGTTTTTTATGGAATATTACATCTATTATGATTTAACCAGCTTCTAATTGGAAATGTGACTGGTTGCCAGTACCAATGGGTCAGAAGTCAGTAGAAGAGTGACACTATGGCTTTGGGGATTTTAACATTCGTGGTCATATTTGAAATTGAGCTAAAGAAAATTTTTAATTCCCGCCGTTCTTGCAACTGGTTACTATTTGCAATGTCAAATTGTTAAAATATCAGAAATTCTATATATCTTATCACTTTTCTCACTGAGTACTGTCCGATCTATGTTTAAGCTCAATGACAAGGGACCTCTTTTTTTTTAGCCGAGTCGCAATGGCGTTTCCACACTGCAGTGAAACCACGTAGAGAAGTTGTTGAACACTCAGAAATGTCAAGCACATTACTGAAGGTGGGATAATCACGCTGAAAAAACTTTTTGGTGTTTGGTCGAAACTGTATTGAAACCCACGATTAATGTGTATATGCAAGGCTGACATGCCAACCATTGCGTCACGTGGGCTCTACGGCCAGCTAAAACCAATTAAGTCTATTTTAGTTCTTCGAATCATTATGTTTTGAGAAAGTTGCCTTGCCTTCAATAATTTTTTGCGTTCCAACAAAACAAATTAGAAGTTGTTCTAAAGA
The DNA here is from genome assembly GCA_003123925.1 of Haematobia irritans. Taxonomy (NCBI): domain Eukaryota; kingdom Metazoa; phylum Arthropoda; class Insecta; order Diptera; family Muscidae; genus Haematobia; species Haematobia irritans. Next base: position 2,184 of record PGFW01074679.1, on the reverse strand, counting down.
CATAACTTTAAAATATTTTAAGTTCTTGTGGAGAAAATATACAAATAAAATGTTACCAAATTAAATACGAAATATTTTGTAAGAAATTAATGTCTAAAAAAATTTCTCAAATTGACTATTTTTCTTCAGCTGAGATATTCGCCATCTTAAGATAAAAAAAGAAATCACATAAAAATATAGGGAAAACAAAAAAAAAAGAGTCAAGAAGAAATAATAAAAAAAAAAAAAAAAAAAACGAAAAAAAAAAATAAAAGAAAAGAAAAAAAATAGTGGCTCACCGCAAACGGTTAGTGTTTCTTGTACAGTAATGGAAATTTTGCTAAAAAAAAAAGAAAAATGTCTCCATCCATGAAAAATATAACATTTGTCAGTAATTTGTTACCCGCTTTATTTTCAGTGTACTTTGATATGTTTTTGGTTTTTTTAATTCAGTTTCCAATAGAACTAAGTGACGTATGTTATGACTCTTTTGCACTTAAAGTACAAATGGTGACATCATCACTTCTGACGAATACGGTTGAAATCGGTTCAGATTTAGATACAACTCCTCTATATATTTTACGCCCGATTTAAATTCATATATATTTAGATGTAAATCCCATATATATGTATTACTGATTTGAGGAAATATGCTAGAATATTTCACATGTTCAATTGCATTTTACTTCAATGGACTTGAAATTTTACACAGAGAATAGATTTAACATCATTTTAATCATAATAGTGTTTTACTTTGTTACATTACATATCAGCTACCCTGTGTAGGTTAGGTTAGGTTAGGCAGTCCCGATTGTATTCAGGCATCACTAGACTATTCAGCCATTGTGATACCACATTGGTGAACTTCTCTCTATCACTGAGTGGCTGCCGATTCCATGTTAAGCTCAATGGCAAGGGACCTCCTTTTTATAGCCGAGTCCGAACGGCGTTCCACATTGCAGTGAAACCACTTAGAGAAGCTTTGAAACCCTCAGAAATGTCACCAGAATTACTGAGGTGGGATAATCCACCGCTGACAAACTTTTTGGTGTTCGGTCGAAGCAGGAATCGAACCCACGGACCTTGTGTATACAAGGCGGGCATGCTAACATTGCACCACGGTGGTACCCTTTGTAAGAAATTGTGCCAATTTTCACAGCGAATGACACCTTTTATGCTGTTTTGTTGTTGCATGGGGGTTATGTTTGCTTTTAGTCTGGAAACGTTTTTCTTGAAATGTCTTCATATATAAAAGTTAAGTTTCCCTTCCTTTCAAATCGTTTTTGTTTTTTTTTTTTTCTTCCGCCCTAGACATCTGTATTCGAAAGCTCTCCACATCATTTTTTGAAGGACAAAACTTTGAATTCAAACATTTACAGGTGTTGGTTGGCTTCTTTCATCCTTATTGGAGGGTTTGGTATGGTTCAGTATTTTTTTTTTTTTTTTTTTTTGAAAATTGTGTGGTTTTTTGACATTTTCTACACGTGTGTGGGGGGATTTTAAAATAAATAAGCACAAATTTGTGTCTGGGGAACGATGTTTGGCTTTTATGTTGGCAAACTAACAAACAGAGTATACAAGTCCCTACATCAGCACCATCAACATTGCCATCGCATCCACCATCTCCATATCAAATGGGAAAAATAAAAAACGGAAGAACATTCACCAATTAACAACAAAGACAACAACCCGGCAACAGCATCAGTCTACTGCTCTCTAACCCATTGCCATAACTAGAGAATCCCTTCAACATTACAAGAACACAAACAATTAGATTGACAACAAAACAATCAAACCTCCATTAAGGACCTGGTCCATAGCCAGGATGTCACATAATGGTGAATCCTTGTTTGGATGGGGGTAAAAAAAAAAAAAAAACAAACATGACTGACTTAAAAGGGAATGTCATCCACTGAAAGGGTTTAGGTTGTATTCTCTCTTTATATGTATAGCGTCTCATATTTTTATTATTGTCATTCTAATGATGGTTGCTGTTGTTTTTGTTGTTTTTTTTTCCGAATGTTGTTGCCCATGAAGTCAGGTCGGGGCAAAACATTGAAAACACTGATAAGGAAACAATTATTGTTTTGCTACATCCCGAAACAAGTGATCCAATATTTATGCTGTTTCTTTTTTTGTGTTCGGGAACTACGCAATTCTGTAGCATTTCTCCTTAAAGAAAAACTGAATATATTGTAATGTTGC
>PGFW01074672.1:654-18340 GCA_003123925.1 Haematobia irritans | reverse complement strand
TCCATTTTATTCTTGGGTTCCGTTTGCGTTATGAAAATAAACGTTATCTATTTGAGTTTGGTTGATTTTGCGGGCTTTTCCTCTGACCGGTCTAAATTTGGCAATGATGAATTCCACATGGCTTAGGGATTAATTTTTACTCATATTTTTTAGGGTTGTATGCTTATCGATTTTCAAATAGGGTGAATAATATCCAAAATTGTATTTAATTAGCCCCATGAATTACAAGGAATTAGAACCCCAAAATTAAATGAAAACGTTAAGACAAACTTTTGAATGCTGTTTTGTGCCGCTATGAATATGGCCCCATGGAAATGGGGGACTTTCGGTTCCTTTTGCACTATTAATATTTCAAATGAACTGACCCCAATTTCATTATTGAGATTGGCCGGGCTTCAAGGCCGTTTTCTCTGGACAGAGTCTAATGGGTTTTAGGGTTCATTTTCCTGAGGCCTACATTCATATGCGATTTTGTGGAAAGTTTATAGTAAATTTTGTCACAATTTTATTTAAAATTTAAATTTAAAGTTTTGTCAAAATATTATTCCTATAAAGGGTGATACGGTCAAAATTTTGTCAAGGGAAAACGCGTGTAAATCGTTGAAATCGTTTATTTAAAAAATCAAATTAAATTTCTTTTTCAAGTTCAATTAGTATAAAATTCAGGAAAAAATATCAGTTAGGCTTTCGCTTTTCCAAATCCGAATTGCCGGGCCTCACGCTTGACACCTGCCATCAGATTTTGTACAGCCACCTTGTCCACTTTCTTCGCCGCAGAAAGCCAGTTTGCCTTGAACTGCTGCTCGTCCTTAGCAGTTTTTTTTCGCTTGACAATAGGTTCCGCTTGACAATAGCCCAGTATTTCTCAATTGGGCGGAGCTCTGGCGTGTTGGGAGGGTTCTTGTCCTTGGGAACCACCTGCACGTTGTTGGCGGCGTACCACTCTGGCCTTTTACCGTAATGGCAAGAAGCCAAATCGGCCAAAACAAGTACGGAAAACCGTGTTTTCATTTACGGAAAGAGGCCAGCAACGTTTAAATTCAAACACTCTTTCATGTGAAAATTTCTTTGGTTGAAGCAAGTCCCGGAAGCTATGAAACTGCTGCTTTTTCAAGCCACGTACAGATGGCTATGCCCGAGAAGCCAGATATTTCTTTGCGAAACTTTTTGACAGTTATTATGTGTCTTGAAAATATCTGCTGAACCTTTTCCCATCCTCTTTTGCCGTATAAAACTCCTGTTCCCGTGAACGCTACTTGTTAGTCGGCCTTTGACGTAGGTTTCGTCGGTCCAGTTACCACGCAGTTCAAACTTCGTCAAGCAATCGTTTGTGTTCGGCGTTTCGGGATCGTCGCTTTGGCCCTCGTATTTTGTTTATCATCGCGATGTTGGAGTCATACCTTCTTGTAGTCCGGTTAGTCCGGCTCGTTTTTTGGGCTCGATGCGACGTTGATAGACGATAGCAACCCTGACCAGGCTTAATTGCGGCATCCTCGGTAAGGAGAGGGTTAGGGGTTTCGCTTGAAACTAGCCGGCAAACTCTCTTTGTCGTGCTCAGCCGGCTGTCCGGGTTTTCGATGTTGCAACCGCCCCGACCCATGACTTTCCTGACTGTTCGACGTAACGTTCCCCAAGAACACTTTTAATGTCATTTGTGTAACAGGTTAAATCTTGGCAACTTTTAGCGATTTTGCAGCTTTGCGTGCGAGTAGCTTCGGATTTTCTGCTGATGGCGCGAGCAAAATTTTGAATACGCCTGCCTCTTCTTCTATTAGGTTGGAGCGGGGCATTTTGACAACATTCGCTACAACCACAACCACCTTCGAAAATGAGGGTGTTGCAGGTTTTTTTAAAATGCAAGTAATGTGTAGAGAAATACGTGCAAAGTTGTATATTGACGCAAATGTTGACCGGTATCCCCCTTTAGAAAAATTTTGTTAAGATTTTATTTTATAAGGAAAATTTGCCAAAAACTTTATTGGTATAGAAATTTTTTTTTTTTAAAAATTTAATAAAGAAAAATGTTGTGCAACGTTTATTTTGATATAAATTCTGTTTAATACATTTTATTTCTATAGAAAATTTTGTTCCAAAATTTTAGTGTGTGAGAGAAATTTGTGAATTATTTTTTAGTATTGAAGAGATATTTTGGCAAAATCCTAACAATCATGAAGAATTTCTATAACCAATTTGCCAAACAGTAAAAAATTAAATTTTTTGGTAGAACATTCTACTTCCCAAAAAAAGAGTGTTTTTCTTTCTGAGGAACGAAAATTTTAGACCAAAAGTTTATTTTAAATCTTTATCATAAGAAAAGAAATTGTAGCTGGCCAACACTGAAACATTAATGTTATGGTTCCAGGCTTTGCGAGATGGATATCTGGCATTTTCTTTTTCAAGTAGCTTTAATAATGTTCAATTTCCCTTAATCTTACTGTCCAATAAGCTCGAATAAATAGTTGGTATCATTCCTAGTTTAAATGATTATGGAACATTGAAGCAGCCAGCCTGCATTGATTATCAGGCTAACATCAAAAACAGGAAATTTTCGTTTGTCAAAATTTCGTTCCAGAGGAAAGTATTTTTTCTTTGGGTGTACTTCATTTAAATTTTGGAGCCAATTTTCATGGGGCCCATATTTTATAGCGCGCCTAAGTTTTAACACTTGGCGTGTTTTAAAGCTCATTTTTCGTGGACTCCAAGTTATTACGTCCAATCGAAATTATGTATTATGTTTAAAAAATGAATATGGAGGTGGTAATGAAAATAAATGAGGTCCCAAAAAATGTAACTGAAGCATGAAAATTTTGCGACCCAAGAAGACAAAATTTAGGATTCATTTTGTTACATATTCATGTTAAAATGACCCCGAGTGACAAACTAACTCTTTAACTGATGAAACAATTATAAAAGTTAAAAAGTTTTAAAATTATGTGCTCGCTGAGAGTAGGATGGTATGACGAGGCGAAGTTAGTCCATTTAAGGCTTCTGTCTTTAGGGGAAAATTTTTCTAAACTCCGCCACTTTGGTACTTTTGTCGCATGTGACATAACCTCAAAACTCCGGCCAAGAGCTTGTCCACGCAAAGTGGGCTATCGCAGGTGAATTTTTTCCTTCCACTGAAATTTAATTTTTAATTACTGGCCCTAATAATTTGTCTATGACGCATATTGTCGAAAAAAGAGCTGTGATTTACTTATTTTTTTTTGTGAAATCCGGCGTGAAGATCTGCGTTCGTAGTAGCAGTTAGTTAAAATTTTTCTTAAAATTTGACACAAATATTTGCCTTTCATGCGTGGGTTTACTGTGTCTTTAGTGGTATTCAATGAAATTCACCGCACAGAGTCAATGATGGGAGCAGTATGGTTCATAAACACTGATTTTTGTTTGGTCTCTGTAATCACAAAGGTTTATGTCCTTTAAAGTAAAATGCAATTTTTGTGTAACCAAATCACAATGAAAAAAGCTAATAAGTGTTCAACAAAATCAGGAGAAGTATTTTAAGGACAATTATTTTAGAGGACTCAATTTTACATGGAAATATGGAATATTAAACTTGCAGAACCAAGTTTGAATTTTGAATTTTAAGTGGCGTTTAGCACGTTCATGAGTAGGTTTTGAGTGTACACAAAGAAAATTTTTTATTCTGTTTCAATCTGAAATTAATTGTATCAATTATAATATTTTATTGTTAAATTCTTCTTAACAACTAAATGATAGTAATCAATCACAGAATTTAATTCGAAATAAAAAATTTAACTTGATTAAAAAATAATTGATTTCTTCCGCCAGTTTCAATTTAACTGTTTTAATTGTTTCAATTAAAAAATTTAAATTAATTTTTGTTTTGAAAAATTCAGTTTAATTTTAGAAAATGTAGTTTATCATTATTTTAACCTTAATTTTGAACTTATTTATTATTATTTTTTGTAATTTTACAAGAAATATTAGGAATTTTCCCAATCAATGAAACTAAGTTTTTCAAATTTTTTTAAAATTATTTTTATAACCCTCGCACCATAGGGTCATTCCGTCTGTAAACATATCGAAATATTCGCCTTTAAGACCCTATAAAAAGTATATAGCATTCTGGGTCGTTGGTGAAATTCTGAGTCCGATCTAAGCATTCCGTCCGTCGTCCCTCGTCTGTTGAAATCACAGCCCCTAATACTTCCGAACGAAAACAAGGCTATCGAACTTGAAACTGGCCAAGTAGTTGTTTATTCATGTAGGTCGGATGGTATTGTCAAAAATGGATCATATCGGACCATTTTTACGTATAGCCCCATATAAACCGACGCTCATATTTGGCTTGCCGGAAGGCCTCGGGATGAGCAAAATTCATCCGATTCGGTGTTGAATTGGTACATGGTGTTTTTAGTATATATTCTCTCACAATCCTGCAAAAATTGGTCCCACATCGGTCGCATAATTATATATAGCCCTCATAATAACCCGATTCCCTCCCCGATTTGGCTTGCGGAGCCTCTAAGAGAAGCAATTTCATCTCTCCGGTTGAAATTTGGTTAAACATGATGTTAGTATATGGTTTTTCACAACCAATGCAAAAGAATTGTCCACAATCGGTCCATAATTAATATACCCCCCATATAAGCCGATCCCCAGATTTGTCCTCCGGACCCCTTTGGAAAGAGCAAAATTCAATCCGATCCGTTGAAATTTGGTACGTGGTGTTAGTATATGGTCTCTAACAACCGTGCAAAAATTGAGGTCCCCACGGGTCTTAATTATATACTACCCCCAATTTAAAAAACCGATCCCCCAGATGTTTTGCCTCCGGAGCTATTGGAGGAGCAAAATTCATCCGATTTCGGTGAAAACGGACGTGGTGTGAATTTTGGTATGATTGCGCTAGTATATGGCCGTTAACAACCATGCCCAAAATTGGTCATATCGGTCTATAGTTTTATATCTGCCGATCCCAAAAATTATTACCTATTTATTTCTATAAGAAAATTATGTAAAAATTTTAAATTACTTTCCAACAAACTTATGATTTAGTGGTGGTACCTTCAACTTTTGTGGCAGTGGAAAATCTTAGCCTCAGATTCACATCATTTTGTTGTTGTTGCAAGCAATCCGCTGTAGTTGCTTTTCATCGCCGTTTTGTGGTTTGTTGAGAAACTTCCGTTTGGCTTAATTGTAAAATTGCTGGCATTGTTTGTGTTGTCTGGGGTGTAAGTGGGAAATTCGGTTGTTGCTATTCTTTTGGTACAAAACCTAATAAATATTTCATATTTTAAGTGGGCAAGAATTCTCGAAGTCCTTCATTGGATTTTTATTTTCTATAGAAAAATGTTGTCAAAAATTTTATTTCAAATTAGAAATTTTGTAAAAATTTTATTACTATAGAGAAATTTTGTTCAACAATTTAATGTGCTAATAGGAAAATTTTGTTCGTATCAAATTTTATTTCTATAAAAATTTTGTTCAAACCTGAATTATTTACGTATTTTTCGGCCTTTTTTTTTTGTTTAATATAGTACCCCGTATGGACTAACTTACAATTTGAGAAAGACGGGTGTTAAGAAGTTTTAAGATACCTTCGATGCGTCCAAAGTGTTAACCGCAACCAAGTAATTCGACTTGTGGATGACAGTCTTTAGTACATGATTTCTATACAATGCCATGGTGGCAGGTACATAGGAATTCGGCCTGGCCGAACTTACGGCCGTATATACGTTGTTTAAGTTTAATATATACACGTATGGCCTGAACTTTCAATATAGAAGACGGTGTTAAAGAAGTTTTAAGATACTTGCCATCGAGCAAGTGTTACCGCGATACCCAAGTAATTCGATAGTGGATAACATCTTGCCAAGTAGAAAGTTTCAACGCAATGCCATGATGCAGGGTAACATAAGCTTCGGCCTGGACGAACTTACGGTGTAATAATACTTGTTTTTATTTTAATTGAAATTATGAATTTGGTTTCATTATCTTTTAATTAAAATATGTTAGCAAATTTTCAATCATTTTCTTAATTGACTTTTTTAATTTGTTTAAAAAGTTTATTGTATCAGTTAATTTGATTAAGTTTTCACCTTTCGATTAACTTTTAAATTGGATAAGTTTTGGCAATTTTGTTTTTTTTTTTTTTGTAAACAAAATTACAAAATCATTTAAATTTAAAATGATATTCCGTAGTGTAATTCCTTGATTGTTTTGTGGTTCCGGAATTCATACCAAAACAATTCAAAAATAAGACAAAATTTGGAATTGGGTAAGCTTTGGTTTATTGGCAATTTTAGCCGCTGGTCAAATTTGTTGGAATAATAATTTTTGGATATGACAGGAAACACTGAAAAAAAGCATGCCCGGTTCCAAAGATTTTGTCTTTACTTTAAAAATTTTTGTATTGATTCCGAGCCAAAGAAGCGGAGAATACAAGTAAGGATACTTTTTAAGACACAATTCTCTTTTAAATTTGGGTTTGTGTACTTGCTTCTAGCAACAACTTTTATTTTTCGCTCTTTTAGCTTTTTCATCAATATGCTATCAAATCCATTTAAACGAGTTAACGACAACTTTTAATTTTCCAAAATTAAGACTTAACTTCTGAGTAAAAATTATGATATGTTTCAAGTAAAAAACGTCTTTAAAATAAAGTGTTTGTAGTCAAGATGAAAAAAGACAACAAATTTAAAGACAATTTCATTAAATAAAGATTTTTTCTGAAATGATTAAAGTTCAAGTTGCACCTTTAGCCCAAACATTTTTTCAGTTCATGTTATGGTTACGGCATTTTTTATGTGAAATCAACTTAAATTATAAGGACAATACTGGACTTTCATTTGAAAAGATTATCGACTTTCGGACAAGGAAAAAAAACTTTATATTAGAGAAATGTGTCTTCTATGGGCTAGCCATTGCATTCATTATTTTAAGTCATGAAATTTTTGAACTTCAACGACAATTATTTTCTTTTCAAGTGTAAGTGAACTGGGTTATCTTTAAACTACTTAGCATGAATTAGTTATACCTTTACAAAAAATCTCTCATATCGTGGCCATTATGTGATTCAGTTCTTTTTGAGATATTTTTTGAAATTTTCTTGGCAATTTTAAATGTAAGACGCCACTGCTACCATGGGCAATGTCACAGCCACGGGTAGCCGCCTTGTTAAAAATAAAGACTAACATTAACTCAATACATAATTCCACTTCAAGGCAAACAATTGGCTGTGGGTAGTCCGTATTTTGTTTGCGCTTGTCTTAATGATCACTTGAAGAGCTTCAACATTCATTTGTTTCAAACGCCAATGAGCATAGTTAAAATTCCAAAAAAAAAATCTGCCTCTTACTATTTAAACTAATAACGCACAATTAAGACAAATCCCCCGTAACAAATGGACGCTCTTTGTCCTACATTCCTAAATACCGCCTTCAACGCGCCCCAATTTGGAAATGAATAAAACTGAAAAAATAAACGAAAACAAATGACAAAATTGTTTGAGGGTGTGTAAAGGTCAAGCACTGTTGAGGTGACAAATTTCTAATGACAGAAGACTCCATATCAAAGCCGCCTTCAAGCATATACTTGGTCTACAACCCTAGCAAAGATACTAGCGTCAACATCCATGAGACCCGTTTTATAGATTTAAACACTTCAGTTCAACGACAAGTGCTGATATATAACTGCTGTCCCATAATGGTCATTCAAACCAAGAGAGAAAAAAGACATATCCGCACCCACTTGGATAATCTATTTTTTTCGGTCTTTGTACTCCTGGCTCAATTGAAAACAAAACATGTAAGCCATCAAGTTTTTACAGAAATAAATTTGGGTGATATAGCGCTTGAGTGGCTTGACATCATCGACAAATGCTCTTCCATTGAGGTAATAAAGTTAAACGATAAATGAAAAGTTAAGACAAACCATTGAAATATACTCTAAATATTCCAACATAATAAATAAATAAATAATTGCAACAACAAAAAATCATAGGCCGTTCCAGAAAACATTACTCCTTAAGTAATTTATAGAGATTTTCATTCCTGAAATTTTTTTCCACATGTTTTAAAAAACCAATTCAAGCGCTAATTCGCAGTAATTGATGGATATTGAAATTAACTACTGCGGTGCGAAAATTAAACAAAAAATTGTATTCCACAGGAAATTTTTTAAATAATAAGAAATTTGGCATGTTTTTAGTTAAATATTAGCATAGTTTTATTAAACAAAGTCATAAAAACAATAGATACAATTTAACACACGATGGACTGAATAGTCCTAAGTGAGCCCTGAATCCTTAATCGGGCTGCCACTTTATCCTAACTCTAACACTGCGACAATTCGATTATGGAATAAATTATTCGAAACAGTCGGCTTCGTTTAATCGGCCTACTTGACGCCTAAGGCCGATTAGTGCCCGATTATAGATTATTATTTACCTCTGCCATTGATTGCGCGGCGCTACCTGAAAAAAGTCCGTATTTAACTACAATAAATGTTATTTTTTTTGCAAAAAATTATTTCTTTGCAGTTAAATTTTAATTATTTTTTTGGGAAATTTGTACTTTGGGGTAATGTTGACTACGTTTGAGTTTTATATAAATGATTTTTTTATCCCACCAACCATAGAATGGTTGAATGAAAGGTATAAAAGTTGTGTCATCCGTTTGAACCCATTGAAATATCGATTTCCGACTTTATAAAGTATATATAGTTTTGATCAGAGGAAATTCCTATGGACAATATTAACCATGTCCGTCCTTTCTGCTGTTGTAAAATCACGCTACATCTTCAATAATGAAACAATCGTATATGAAATTTTGCACAAACTCAATCTTTTGTCCCCTGCAGGCAGGTCAACGTTCCGAAGATGGTGTGCCGCAAATGGTGCCCGCATCGGTCCATTGTTTTTGGTATAGCCACCCGATTATAGACCGATTCCCGATTTTGCTTCTTGGGCTTCTAGAAACTATATTTATTACCCGACTTTGCCTGAAATTGGATATCTAGAGGTATTTTGGGACCATAAATAGGTGTGCCGAAATTGAGGTGTTTGGTCTTTTTTTTTTGTATAACCCCACAAATAGACCGATTCTCCCGATTTTACTGTCTGGGCGTCCTAGAGACTATATTGTTTTAGTCGATTTGGCTTGAAAATCTAGAGGTATTTTTAAAGATCACAAAATAGGGTGTGTCTCAAATGGTGCCTATCGGTTCATGTTTTGGTGATAGCCCCATTCCGATATAGAATATATCTCTTCTCACTTCATTCCTGGGTGCTTCTAGAAACCGTAGTTTTTTATCAAATATGCCGGAAATTAGAATCTAGCGTATTTTAGGACAATGAAATGATCCGTATCGGTGCATGTTTTTGGTATAAGGCCACATATATAGACTGATTCCCGATTTTACTTTTTTGGGATTCCTAGAATTCGTAGTTTTTACCAATTCGTCTGAAATGTGGAATTCTAAGGGATTTGGAAGGAACATTAAGAGGTGGTGAGTATTGGCGCAAATGTTCTTGGTATAGCCCCCATATAGACTACTCCGAATTTATTTCTAGGACTTCTCGATCCGGCTGACCCAAATAGGTCAGCCGAATATGGTGTATGTCGACCCATGTTTTAGTATGACCTCCACATAAGACCGATCTCCCAGATTTAACTCCTTTGCGGCTTCTAGAAACCGTAAGTTTTTTAAATCCGATTTTGCACAAAAAATGTAAATATACTGAATTTTGAGACTCTCAAAAATCTTGTATGCAATTTTTTTTTAACGCGTCTCGTTTGGTAAGGCATCGATATGCAGAAAAAATATTTTCCCTCCTGGAATGAAATTTTTTTGACAAACGAAAATTTCCACTTTCGGTATAAAGTATTTTTCGTTTATAGCAAACTAAATAATCCGAATTTTTGATAAGTGATTCAACGATTGTCTCTAAAATTTGAGTCCAAAAGAAAACTATGCTTGTCTAAAATTTCGTTCCTAGAAAAAGAAAACACCTTCTTTCAGGGTACTAACAGTGCCAGCTGATCATGAAATTGCTTAAACTGAAATGTAAAATTTTTTTTTTTCCAGATTTTACTCATCGTATTCATATAAATATAGCGCGAAAAATCTACAGATTTAAAAGATTTTCAAATGCAGCAAGGCGTTATTTCCATCATAATCACCATAATGTTTATGATTTCACCTAAAAACTCAACCAAAATTGTTCTTATAAATCCAGAATCTGATCTTAGTCTTCAATAGGTGAATCTGGTTGAAAACTTATTTGCTTGGAGAAAATTTGTCATCAAACCCCACTATAAATTGTATATATTATACAAGAAACCGCGATATCGAACGAAAGAGTTTTCAAAAGTAAGACTAGTTGTATTTGATTCATGGTGGTCGGGTATTTAAACAATTCGGGCCGGCCGAACATACTGCTCTATATACTGTTTGTTTATAATTTCTTTTTTTGTAATCATCATTACATGCTATGATTAGAACACATTATATTTAATGAAAATAAAATAATATTTTCGCAATAGTATATAAATTATAGATTATAATTCTTTAATACAAAAAAATTTACCATCACGTCAGTTAAAGGTAATGGTCATGATTTAGCGCCAATGATTTTCTTCTTTTATTTTTGGTTAATTTTTTTTTTTTCTGATCAGAGTATGTTATTTTCGTAAAGTGTAGTTAAAAAGGTACATCACGCGGCATACTAATATGTTCCATAGTTTTAATAACGCTTTTGGGGTGGAAATCTCAACAAATTGTGGAATACAATTTTAGTTCAATTTTCGCACGAGGTAGTTTCATTCCTTCTACAAAAACAGTTAAGATTTTTTTTCTGTATATCAATATGCGGTCCATGAAAAATTAGCTGCCAAACCCAATGAAGTAGGACCCAAAAAAGTTTATGCAAAACAACAGCACCGAAAATTTCTTTATGTTTTTTTTGGGGAGTAACTTTCAACTTTTTTCGGAGTTGCCGTTTTGCATTATGAAATAAACTCCAAAATTTAAAATGCAGAATAACCCAATTATCTTTTAGGGATTAATGCTTAGTTTTCAAGTGTGGCCTATTTTCCCATTATGAGAGCTTATCATTGGAAGGCAACTATACACACTTTTCTATTTCTGAACGAGTGTAATGAATTATATTTTCGTTTTGCGTGACCCACTTTTTGAACTATGGAGGAGTCCAAAAGTGGGACTCTATCCATAGGAGAGACTCTTTGCGAAGAGATTCATACTCAGGCTACGTGTATTTCATTTTTCTCTAAATCTCATAGTTTTTCCATCACTTGAAATGAATCCTTTTCATCAGTTAGGGTTTATTCTTTTTTAAATCAATTAGTTAAACGAGTGCCTTATATACCCGCGACCACATGTGGAACAAGATATTAATAAGTGAGTGCCTATGTTTGCAACACCCAAAAAGGAGAACGACATCAGACACATGGTGTCTTTTGGCTAATAATGCTTTAGGGTTGGACGGAGTTAATCTAGCCATGTCCTGTCATGTCTGTGAACACAATGTTTTGTGATCAAAGTTTAGGTCGCAATTTTAGTCCGATTGAAATCAATTTGGGGCAGTAATCGTATTTGGGTCAGAATAGAACGCCTATTTGGATTTTGGTTCAGACTTTATATCATAGCTCTTTTGCCGATTTACACTCATATGACCATAGAGGCCAAGTCCGTAACTCCATTTTACGGTTTAAAATTTTTGCACAGGAAGTTATAATTAATATTTTTATATCATCCACCATAGATGGGGGAGGGTATATCATTCCCTTTGTCACAAGATCGAATATTGCTCTAAGAACCTCCTAAAGTATATATATTCTGGGATCGGTCGGTGAAATTCTGAGTCGATTCGTAAGCATTGTCCGTCCGTCCGTCTGTTTGAAATCACGCTATTAACTTCTGAACGAAACAAGCTATCGACTTGAAACTTGACTAAGTGTTGTTTATTTGAATGTAAGGTCGGTTGGTAGTTGCAAATGGGCAATATCATACCAGTTTTTTTACGTATAGCCCCACAGGGCGGGGTCCCGACACCATCAGGAAATGTTTGGGACATGGTGTGCCGCATTCTCATTTAATGCTTATTCTAGAGGCATGTTAATGCCGCGAAAACCATGTTTATTTGTTCCTTGAAAAATAGTTTTCGAAGCGGAGAAAGTATATGTTGGCAATAAGCATTTAAAATGGTTCTCAAATCGCCGCCAAGACATGTTTGTATCATTTAAAATGAATCAGAATTGAAACCATGTTAAATGTCGGGAAAATCATGTTCGCTGACATTTCATTTTTTTACTGATTTTACAGGGAAAAAAGTATTTTTATATAGGTTGAGTAATAGACATATCTAGAACCATTACATGGCCATAAAAAAAGACCATTTACAATTTTTTAAACTTTTTTGCAGGGCGAAAAGAATTTTTATAAAAACATTGAACAGGTACACACGATGTTTCATTTTGCGCGTCAGTCGTGTGTTGATTGTTTCTTGGAATGGACGGAGAAATACGGATTTTTTGTGTTTTGTGTTAATTTTATTTATTCAGAAAGTGGCACGTGGTTTTATGTCACCAAAAAAAGGAAAGTAGTAATTGAAAAATTTATACGATGTTTTTTTGTTCTGTATTTTGAGCTATAATGGTATCATTTATTTTTATTTGCAGTTACATGATGTTCCTGCGTTTGGTAATTTGATGAGCAACGCATTAAATATGGAATATTACTTATTGTTGAAATTGGGAAACATAAAATAGAGTTGGTGTAAAAAATATATGAAGTCTTGCTTGAACGGCAATTATACAATACAAATAAACAATGAATTATGTGTTATAATAAACAAAAACAAAACAAATAATCGTTAATTTTGTGTTTTTGCTTTTTCTCCAAGTGCGTCCTTTTTCGACGGATGAAGAAAAGTTTTTTCATAAAGATCAAAACATTTTAGGTTGTGACCATGTTTCTTTTTTAACTAGGAGAAAAAGCATTTTTAATGAATACCATAACATTTTAAATCGTGACCATTGTTCTTTTCATTCAACATCACAAAATTCTTTTTTATCAATATAATAACATTCTTAGATGAGGACAATTATAATTTTTTCTTAGAACCACGTTCATGGACCAAACTTGGTTGCAGGTTTAAAATGTTTACATGGTGCCGCAAAAATAGCTCCTTATCATATTATTTTGCTCTTCGAAATATGAACCTTGTGACAATCATGTTTCTTCTCTGCGTGCATATATAACCGACCACAGTATTTGGTTTGCGGAGCCTCTTGAGAGCAAAATTCATATCCGATCCTGTTGAAAATGTGGTAACATGGAGTTAGCATATGGTCCTTAACAAATCATGCAAAAATTGGTCCAATATCGGTCCATAATTATATAGTAGCCCCCATATAAACGACCCCCAGATTTGACCGTCCGAGCCTCTTGGAGGAGCCAAATTCATCCGATCGGTTTGAAATTGATTACATGGTGTTTAGTATATGTTCTCTAACACCATGCTCGTATTGGTCCATATTCGTCGCTAAATTATATGGTATATAGCTCCCATTTTGTTCCACATTTGAATCAAATCAGCATTGATTTAGGCAAAAGTCCCCCATACATACGTTCCTTCATTTGGAAATAATGTACCAAAATATGTACATTTTTTCTTGTAAAATGACCACTGCATAAAGAAGAAGGCTCTTGGTAAAAATGACTAAAATTTTCCTTTACCTCTAAATTGTAACAGAACATTGTTGCAAGAAAATGTATAAAAAGTGGCTTTAGATTTCAATATTTCCTATAATTTTTATACCCTCCACCATAGGATGGGGTATGCTAACTTTGTCATCCGGTTTGTAACACATCGAAATATTGCTCTAAGACCCGCATAAAGTATATATACTTGTGGGTCCGTGGTTGAAAATTCTGAATCGATCTGAGCATGTCGTCCGTCGTCCGTCTGTTGAAATCACGCCTAGCTCTCCGACGAAAACAAGCTACTCGCACTTGAAACTGGCACATAGTAGTTGTTATTGATGTAGGTTCGGATGGTATTGCAATGGGCCATATCGGTCCACTTTTACGTATAGCCCCATATAAAACGACCCCAAATTTGGCTTGCGATGCTCAAAGAGAAGCAAAATTTCAATCCGATCCGCTGAAATTTGGTACATGGTTGTTAGTATATGGTCTCTAAACCACCATGCAAAAATTTGGTCCATAATCGGTCAATAAAATTACATATAAGCCCCATATAAACGCGATCCCGCC
The DNA here is from genome assembly GCA_003123925.1 of Haematobia irritans. NCBI lineage: Eukaryota > Metazoa > Arthropoda > Insecta > Diptera > Muscidae > Haematobia > Haematobia irritans. The sequence goes on along the minus strand of PGFW01074672.1, from coordinate 4,075 downwards.
GTTTGGCTTTGCGGAGGCCTCTAAGAGAAACCAATTTCATCCGACCGCTGAAAATTTGGTACATAGTGTTAAGTATATGGTCTTGTAACAACCATGCAAAGAAGTTGGTCCACATCGGTCACCATAATTATATATATCCCACATAGAACCGATCCCCCGATTTGGTCCTTGCGGAGCCATCTAAGAAACCGAAAATTTTCAATCCGATCCCGACTGAAATTTGATACATGGTGTTGGTATATGTTCTCTAAAATGACGCAAGAAAATTGGTCCAGTATGGTCCATAATTAGTAATATAGGCCCCATGATAATCGAATTCGGCCGAGATTGTGTCCTCCGGCGGAGCAAAATTCATGCCGATACGGTTGAAATTTGGAACATGGTGTTTGAATGTGGTCTCTAACAACAACACGCAGAGAATTGGTTCGCATATTCGGTCCATAATTATAGTATAGCGCCCCAATAAGACCGTCCCCCCAAATTTTAAATCTCGCGGGGCTTCTTGGAGGAGCAAAATGTCATGCCGATCCGGTTGAAAATTTGCAACGGTGGTTCTCTTATAATATCCATCCAAAATTGTGCCATATCGGTCTAATAGTTATATATAGAGCCCGATCCCCAAAATCACCATCAAAAATTGGTGCCATAAATCGGTTTCGAATATTCATGGTTGTCACTCGAGGCCAAAAATAATCTACCCACAATTTAGTTTTATGGAAAACAATTGGTCAAATGTTATTTTCTACTAGAAAATTTTGTCAAATTTTATTTCTATAGAAAATTTTGTCAAAGATTTAATTCTATAGAAATTGTTGTCAAAAATTTTTATTTCTAAAGAAATTTGTTTTTTTCCAAATTTTATTTCTATAGAAATTTTTACAAATTTTACTTCTATAGAAAATGTTGTCAAATTTTATTTCTATAGAAACTTTAAACTTAAATTATAAAAGGTATTTAATCGCCTTTTTTGTTTAATATATACTACGTACGGGACCTACCTTGGTTAATTTAGAAGACGGTGTTAGGAAGTTTTAAGATACCTTGCCTTCCGCAAGTGTTACCGCAAACCAAAGTAATTTGATGTGGATGAACAGTCTTCAGTAGAAGTTTCTACGGCATCCTGGTGGAGGGTAATAAGCTCGGCCTGGGCCGAATTATACGGCCCGTATATATACCTTGTTTTTACTAATATTGTGGCCCCATCCCAGGACATACTGTTAATGGAACAATACAGTCCATTACAGCCAACGCAAATGGATGTATGCAGGCTTCACTTCGACTATTCAGTCCATTGTGATACCACCCATTGGGTTGAAACTTCTCTCTTAGCACTGCCCCGAGTTCCATGTTAAGCTCAATGACAAAGGGACCATCCCTTTTTATAGCCGAGTCCGAACGGCGTTTTCACATTGCAGTGAAACCACTTTAGAGATAGCTTTGAAACGCTCAGAAATGTCACGCAGCATGTACTAGGTGCCATAAAATCGACGCGCTGAAAAAACCTTTTTGGTGTTCGTCCGAAGCAGGAATCGAACCCACGACCTTGTGTATGCAAGGCGGGCATGCTAACTCATTCACACCACGGTGGCTCCTAACAGCCAACCATAAAACGCCTGAATTGGTAGCATGGCTGTTTTTTGTTTTTGTTTTTTGGTCCTTCGAGCTCGGATCCAGCTATTACCTATCTGGTTGTTTGTAAGATATGGAAATCTTCAATCACTCTATAAATATTACCCTCCTAATTTGACTTGATTCTAACTAAAACATTGGAAACACCATATTAACATATAGATCTTAAACCACTTTAGTGGAACAATTTGACATACGTAAGAAAAAAAAAATAAACTAATAAACCACAAAAAATTGTGTGAGCCTATTCTGTTAGGCTAATTTGAACAAAAACCTTACAAACAAATAACAATAAAAAAAACAATAGCTTACATGTTGCAGACTAGAATAATTCATTTTTGTGGAAATATAATGTTATTGTAAATGTCAAAAATAATCGTGCTCATGGCATTGACATATTGTCATGTCGTAATTTGATCAATTGTGTCAAATCTCCCGAACCAACTACCAATTCACACTTTGATACAGTAACCAAACTGTACCGACAAAAAAACCTCATTAAAATGACACACTCGCAATCGAATCGTATCGAACAACCAAACCATGCGGTTAACAATATTAACTGACAAGTGCCACTATATTAAATTTTATGGATTTTTAATTTGAAGTTTTATGCAACAGATACGGTCTGCTGAGATCGTTTTATGCAAATAAAAAACCTAATACCAAGATCCGAATTTAAAACAAAGCAATTGAGAAAAACTCGACATAGCGAAGCTTAATATAGACCCTCACAATGCATATGAATCATAAGGGCTTTGTAAGAAAATCAAAAAACAACAAATAAGCAAGTATATACAGCACTTAAAGTTCGGCCGGGCCGAAATTTAAATACCCACCACCATGAACCAAATATTAGGGTTTCCTTGAAAATTTCAGGAGGGCTTGAGACTTGGAGGAACTACTTAATTTTACTCATATTTTTTAGGGTTTACTTATATTTTCAAATAGGGGTGAATAATATCCAAAATTGTATTTAATTAGCCGCATAATTACAAGGAATTAGAACCCCAAAAATTTAAATGGAAAACGTTAAGACAAACTTTTGAATGCTGTTTTGTGCCGCTATGAATATGGACCCCATGGAAATGGGGGACTTTCGGTTCCTTTTGCACTATTAATATTTCAAATGAAACTGACCCCAATTTCATTATTGAGATTGGCCGGGCTTCAAGGCCGTTTTCTCTGGACAGAGTCTAATGGGTTTTAGGGTTCATTTTTCTGAGGCCTACATTCATATGCGATTTTGTGGAAAGTTTATAGTAAATTTTGTCACAATTTTATTTAAAATTTAAATTTAAAGTTTTGTCAAAATATTATTCTTTCCTTTAAAGGGTGATACGGTCAAAATTTTGTCAAGGGAAAACGCGTGTAAATCGTTGAAATCGTTTATTTAAAAAATCAAATTAAATTTCTTTTTCAAGTTCAATTAGTATAAAATTCAGGAAAAATATTCAGTTAGGCTTTCGCTTTTCCAAATCCGAATTGCCGGGCCTTACGCTTGACACCTGCCATCAGATTTTGTACAGCCACCTTGTCCACCTTCTTCGCCGCAGAAAGCCAGTTTGCCTTGAACTGCTGCTCGTCCTTAGCAGTTTTTTTTCGCTTGACAATAGGTTCCGCTTGACACAATAGCCCAGTATTTCTCAATTGGGCGGAGCTCTGGCGTGTTGGAGGGGTTCTTGTCCTTGGGAACCACCTGCACGTGTTGGCGGCGTACCACTCCATGGCCTTTTTACCGTAATGGCAATGCCAAATCCGGCCAAAACAGTACATCGTCTTTTCTTTACCG
>PGFW01074660.1:8518-21298 GCA_003123925.1 Haematobia irritans | reverse complement strand
GGACAATATTCCACATGGGTGTGATAGACTATTATGACTTTATATGAGTGGACTGAGCTCCGTGGATATGTATTCATTCTTCATTACTTGAAACAAACATGATGTGCTATTCCGCAGGTGCGCAATATGTCATCATCGAGTTTTAAAGTGGGCCCTGAAGAAATGGCCCACAAGGGAGTAAAGAATGCAGTGGTATTGTATGGGGATGCATTCTGACTTATATTTTTTTCTTATTTGTTCTGTTTTTTGCTAATCTGTTTTTTTTTTTTATATTATTTAAAACATCCGTGTTTTTTTCTACCAGTAAAGGTTGAGCAAGCTCTAGACTGACAAGAGAAGATAATTTTATGGGAGCGTATGTTAGGCTGCTGGCGACGGCATACTGGAGAGTACGATTACATTTTAAGATTTCTTCTAAATCTCAATTTCACAGCTCGTGGGTTATGAGCCTAGTTATTGAGTCTCGCGGATCGGGCGACCTTGTTCTTCACTGTATTAATTTTTGTGGCGTTAACTACAATACTATGTGTTGCCCACCAAGAGATCTTCTTTAATAGAGTTCATTAAAAAGACGTATTGGAGTAGCTATGTTCATTGATTTTTTTTGTTCTTTCAATACTGTCTCTGTAAGTATGCGGGGGTCAGGTCGGATTTGTGAACGAACCCGGCAGTTTTAAATTTTTTTTTTATTTTTTTGCGGAGTGGATGATGTCGCTGAGATATTATTTTGAATGTATGGAGAAGAGTTACTTGTCGATTGAGCGCCGGTCGGGTTGTAATTCTGATTTTTTATTATGAGTCTGAATTATTTATATATTTTTATATTCACCTTTTCAATCATTATTATTATCGTGAAACATAATTCGCATTTAGTTTTCATTTCTGTAACAAATTGATATATATAATATCTTGATGTATGAGGTTCTTTTAATGGCCAGAATGTTGCAGCTTTTTTTTGCTATTATGATTACGTGCGCGTAATTTTTTTTTTTTGATAGAGTCGTATCCGAAATGTCCTTCTTTATCATTCACTCTTTGTTTTATTATTTATAATTTTGAAACGTTAAGCCAGTTAATGAGTTTTTAATTTGAAAAATTTTTCATGATTTTCTTCCAAAAGCATGTTATTTTTCTCAATTATTTAGGAATATTTATCGGTGGATCTCAAGATTCTTTTTTTTTCTCTCGCGGTAAAGCAGACGCTTTTTATCACCAAGATAAGCAGCACTTCGGCCTCAATTGAGAGCGACCTATTTTAGGCACTCACGAATTTCGATTTTGTTTTTAGTAAAGGTATCTGTACAGAAACTTTAGCTACCGTGGTTATTATCATGCATGGTATTTAATAGACCCAATTTTCGTTGATCATATTTTAGCGTTCAGCTTACGTTTTTTCTAATTACGAGGTATTTCTTTTCATTTTTTATTTTTTTTGGGGCGATTTAAAACCAGTAATATAAAAAAGGTATTTACAATTTTTTGTTTTACACTCTTACTAGTTTATTGGACCCGTGATCGCCTGAGAGATCGGATTTCATTCATTTTTATTTCCTATATTTTAATGCCAGATTCCGATCATATTTTTTTGTTTAATCGTTGTGTATCCAATGTGCATACAAATGAAGCGACTGCAATACGTTCATTTTTTATTGGTATCTTTGTGGTTCCCTTAGACCAGCAGTCGAATGGGATTTGATAGCCCTGCATGGGTAGTGCTCGATCTACAAGCTAAAGTTTGTTGAACGACGTGTAGTGTTCGTGATGCCTCAGTGCAGTTAAGCATGGAGAAATCGTATTTTCATTGAGGTCAGCAGACCTCTTCCTATTAGAGTCAGGGTAGTCGAGTCGGTGCGGGATTGACCAGAGAGGTGGTTAGGGGTTTCGGCAGCGGTGTTCGGATGGTAGTGGCATGGAGTGGAGAAGTGCCAAAGTGGAACTAGGAAGGAGTAGGAGATATTAGTTACGATTGCTGAGACCAGATCTTAAAAAATTATGATTGTTTTCGGTGAGTTTCTTTACTTTAAAACTATACCGGGAAGTTTGCGGAGTAGATGTGGCCGTTCGCATTAAGGGCTGCAGTTAGTACGTTCTGTACTGGATATAGTGGAATAAGGGCACAGTTGGATGTGGTGGTTGCTTCCGTTTCGCATGGTGGGTGTAGACGATGTGTGTTGCCCAATTGGGTTAGGATCAATGGTGGGCGCTGATGAGGTTGATGGGTGCAGGTCCACGTTGCTTGCGCACGCGCTTCTCGGTGGGTAGTTTGTGATTCCACCGGCAGTCAGAGGGTAAAACCTCTTTGACTCGCCATGCAATGGCTCGTTTCGTCAGTAGTTCGGATTCTGAGCTGGAGACGGAGTAAGAAGACGAAACATGGAAAAGCAAATGGGTGTGGAATTCGGTGAAAACAGAGTTGTAAACGGCTAAGTAAAGGTTTTAAGGTTGTTGTGATTTGGTAGCTCAGTAAGGCGAAAATAGGATCAGTGGGTGTGGTAAAATGGCGTGTTGGCATAAGTGAGTGAATGCGCTGCAGCCTAAGATGAGCAAATGTCACTGTCGCGAGTGTGGATAAGTTTGCAGTAATTTCGGAAAAGGAAAGCTTGCTGAGGCTGGCCCGGTAGGTACACGATAGTAGAAGTAAGAAGTTGTGTGTCGTGGAATAATTGTTGTAATTGAAAGGTGTCGTTTAAGCTCGCAGAGAATGATAGTATCAAGTTAAAAAATTAGTATTGATCCAATTACTCCATAAATTAGGATGACGTGGATTAGATTTTGGGGCTTTGCAATTAAAAATTTTAAGATCAATTAAATTTGTAATGGAATATTGTCTTTGTATAAAGCTTAGAATTTAAGGTGTTAATTATAATAAATTTTCGTGAAAGGTTTCGCTGGTGTAGTATAGGAAGTCTAGAATTCGGCGAAAGACTGTTTCGGTTTTGTAGTATTTTATGCTTGATCCAATCTCAATCTTTTTTTTTTGTTTTTTGAGGCCGCCGCTCTGGCTGCTCGGGCTGCGGCGCGCCGGGGAGCTGTGTGCTCGATTTCAGCAACGAAAAATTCGTAGGTGTATATTTGGAAGCGTAATGTCTTGACTGTTCCGGAGTGTTAGAATCCCAGCGTGTAGGGAGACATATTCGGGGGCACGTACGTATATAAATCTCAGACGGTTTCTTCTAAGCTCATTAGGGTTAGGTATTCGACGCTGAGAGTTACGCCCCGCGGAAGTACTTGTGCAAGCGGACTGAAAAAGGTCGCGCCTCGCGTTACCCTACGAGTTAAGACTGCGCGACCTTGGGGTAGCGTGTGGATGGCGGAAGAAATGGTTGCTCACAGTAGTAATCGCGTGACGGCGGTAGAGTCGGATTCGAGGGCAGTTGCAAGAGATGCGATCGCTAGATTTTCGAGAGCGGGTATGTAGATTGCTAAAGTTTCTTGCGAGTGATGCTGTAGAGTTTAGCAAAGTGTGTGCCTTCGTCCAGAGTACAAGCTGCTTTACACGCATTTGTTACCACCGGCGCGACGTGTGTGTGAGGTGGGGAGTATGAGGTGTAACTTTGTTGCGTTCGCGTGTAGCCACAGTCGAAGATATTTTCTGAAGACGCATAGAAGACCCCTCACTGATTATATTCGTGGGTGCGTGGTGAGGCGCTGAGTCGAGCTCCGGCGGAGTGTTCGCGCGGCGTGCGCGCGGTCGCGGCGAGGTGCAGCGGAGGCGCGCGAGAGAGCGCGTGCGAGCTGCGGTTCATGGGGACGGAGAGCTCTGCGCGTCCGAGAGACGTAGGTGTCCTGATAGGAGCGCGGGCGTGGATCGCCGCGGCCGAGCTGTATTCGGCGCAGTGGGCGCGCGCAGGCTGAGAGTGGGCGGAGTGGTGGTGAGTTTAGTGGTGTTTTGGGGAGCTGGAGGAGCGGGGCGAGGAAGTGGTTTCGTGACGTGATCTGCTCCTCGACGCAAGCCTGTCACTGGGAGTGGCGGGCCCTCAGAATGTTCGAGCTACATGCCGGGGGTGGCCGGCAGCCGGCCGCGCGGCCAGGCACGCGGGTGAGTTGTCTCTAAGAGCGAGAGTGCGAAATTTGGTGTCTCATTATTCGGTCTTGTTCACGCCGTAGGTACTCCGCCCACGCGGTAAGACGACCGCGCCAAATGATGTGGCGTGCCGATTGCAAATCCCCGGTAGCTGACGTGGGGCGCCGCGGGATCATGGTGGTGTGGGTATGGATGGGTGGGTCCTCTCGTCGGGGATGCCATGCACGAAAGCTTCCCAGCGTCCAGCACCCTCGCGCGCAACCATAGTCCCGTATGTCCCGCTCCGTATATAGGGCTCGCTGGCGTACTAAAGTCGCATCCCAGGATTGTCCTCGCGGCGGCGTCTCTGGCGAGGAGCTCACAATCAGTCGATCCGTTGGAATGTTGGGAGACATGCCGGCGCGCGCCCGGTGTTAGCAGAGTGTGCGCCGGTTGTAGAGCAAAGCGCAAGAGAGGTGTCCATATCGTTGCGTCGGCATGGGGACATGGGTAGTATATAGCCCCCTCACTTCCATAGTAAACGGCTTCCCAGTTTGATTCCGGAGCCTCGGTTGGAGGAGCAAAAACTTCATCGATCGGTTGAAATTTGCACGTGGGTTAGTATCAAGGAACCGCTAATTAACCATTGCAAATCTCTCCCGCTACTACTCCGCGCTCCTGGCTAGCCTTTCTGACTATAGATAGCCGTTATTCCCAACGCCAAACACTGTCCGAGATATCTTTTCTATCTTTTGGTTTATTATTTCTTCTATTATTTATTTTTTTTATCTCTATCTATTTCTGTTATTGTTATATCATATGCTTTTTGTTTTTTATTATATTTTCTTTATTGTCTTTCTATCTATTCTTATTTTATACCGTTCTTATTCTTTTTTTCGGGCCCGGGGTCCTGGGCGGAGCGCGCTCGCGCGTGGCAGTAGACTACTGGGAGAGTTGTCGTGTGCAGGGATGGGGGTCAGTGCTGTTGAGGCGGCGTTGGGCTCGGGTATAGCGAAATATGGGTGTGTGAGCACGAAGGTTTCGTCGGGGGGGGCGGGGCGGGGCTGGTGGTGGGTGAGACGCGTGTTAGTAGCCCTGGTGGGTGTGTTTGTCAAGGAGAGAGGTAAGGGATGAGCGGGCCCGCATAGGTCTGGAGGCGCAGCAGGAGGTGTGGTGGCCTCGCGTTTCTATATGACCAATAAAACTTCGTACAAGCCAGATATTCTCTATAGACAACAACAATTTGTTACCATCCCTTTCTATGAAATCAGAAATTTGTTAACCAATTCTTCGCTATCTTACATTTTCTTATTTTTTTTTTCCTCATGTTATGTTTATTGTTTCTATTATACTAATATTTTGTGTTTGTTTTACTTTGCATTTATTTATTTTCTTTTTTATATTGTAATTAATATTTTTTTTATTCTTTTTGTTATATCTACCTTTCTTTTTTTTTTTTCCTCTCTTTCTCCTTCTCCTTAATTCTGTTTTCACTATATCATTTTTTTCTATGTATATATAATACATTTTCAGAAGATAAGATTATTATATTTTTTGGCTTATGTTTTTTGAGTTCTAGTAATGTTTCTTTCAAAATTGTTGACAAAATTTCCTTATAGGAAATAAAATGATGAGCAACACGTTTCTTATAGAAAAAATTTTGATCCATAATTTCTATACTGAAAATTAAATATTCGTGTGACAACAATGTGTTGACAGTTTTTCTGTATTGAAAAATAAAGATTTTTTGGACTACTAACTTCATGCTTTTTCGGTTTATAGTGAACCTATAAATCTTTGAGAATAGAATTCGTTATACCGAAAATTACATAAAGCTTTCTGCCCGAAACGATAGTCGTCGTGATTACTAGACAGTAAAATTTTGACATTTGGTTTCTGTAATAATAATATATTATTTTACATAAACAAGCTTTCTTGGTACGGTTGCTACGTTTCTTGACAGTAATTTTTCATAATCTTTAACAGTAATTTCTTCTTAAAATTTGACCAACTTCCTAATAGCCATACACTAATTATTGACAAATACTTTTATAGCAAGTCTAAAAATTTTGACACAAATTTTTTTATAGATAATTAAATTTGACAATCGTTCTTTCGTTATGGTATGGAAGTAAAAAATGCTTGACAAAGATTGAGTCTAGGTAGTGGAAAGTAAAATTTTTGACTATAGAGTTTTATAGTAGAAATAAATTGGCTTGATAATTGGTTTAGAAGTAATAATGTTTACAACTTTCTACTAGAAATAAAATTTTGAGCGAAATATTTGTTCTATCAGAAATAATAATTTGATCGTTGAAAATTTTGTTCTCGATGAAATAAAATTTTGACATTTTGTTAATTTTTTTTTTTTTTTTTTAGAATAAAATTTTACAACAACAAGCTTTTGTTTGGCTCTGGGTTCTAAGAGTTTTGTAAAGTTTTCGGTGTCAAATTTTGTAGTTGTATTTTAGACCTGAGGTGGGGGAAGCCGTGCTTAGGTGGGCCGACCGCTAACTCTCTCTTTGGCGGCGTCCGGTCCGTCCGGGGCGTGGTGGCGGTTGGCAGAGAGATGAGTCGCGCCGTGGTGTGTGGCTACCTAGAAGCACGGTTGGGTGCACTCAGAGAGTGCGGAAAATGTGGTGGTACGCCAGGATTGAATGAAATTATTGACTCAAAGAATGGTAGCCAACCAAAAAGCCTTTGTTGGTATTTTTTTTTCTATTATTTATTGGCCAAGAAGCTTGTGAGGTTCATAAAGCATCGATTTTGTCAGAATTTAGTGTGGTTCGGTATAGAAAATGTTTGTCAAAATAGGTGGAGGTGGTGTATTTTCTTGATAGGAGGATTTTGGTAAATTGCGTGCGCCTGACTCTATAAAAGAGCCCACGCATCTTGGATCAAAATGTTGTGATGTGGTCGTGATATTAATTTCGTCAAAATTTGTGTGTCTATAGAAAGATTTGCAATGGATTTCTGAGTTGTTCTATTAGCAGAAAGCGTTGCTGCAGAAATTTGGGTGAGGTTGGCTCTGATAAAAGAAATGGTTGTCAAATTTATCAGACGGGGTATAGAAAGTTTTGCAAAGATTTTCTATTTGCTATAGAAAGTTTGTCCAAGCATTTTGAGACAGAAATCGTTGTTAAAAAGGCATTTTGAAGGAAAATTTGACCAAAATAACTAGCAAACCAAAAAGCCTGTTGTTTGAGAGAGTGGTTAGTTTCTAAAAAAGTAATAATTTAGGTGTGTCTATTTATTGTGGAGGAATGTGTGTTGGTCTAGGAGAGTTTTTTCAGAAATTTGGCGTACGACGGTTTCGGGCGTGTGCGGCGTGGCTGATTCTCGTATAGGGAACGAAGGGGAGCACGGTTTATGCGAAGAGATGTTGGTAGTTAGGTCACTAGGGGAAAGATGTCAGAATATTTTGTCGGCCTTTTAGGTTGGCGTAGAGAAGAGAGGTTGCGATGTATTTTGGTGTGAGCGGTGGTTGTGTGGTCTTAGGACGATAGTGGTGTCCGAGATCGCTGTTTGGTAGTTCTTGATAGGAAGTTCTGGTAAGGAAGAAGAGGTTTATCAAGAAAAGACTTACGCGGCAGAGACCTGTGTTTTAAAAGTGTTGGAGTTTCTAAGAAATGGTGCAGATTTCGCTGGACTGGGCGGGATCGGCGGCGTGATGGGAACGAGAATCGTTTGTCAAGGAATTTAGTTTGTCGATGAGACAGGTATATTGTTAATCATGACAACTGTCTTACGTTGGGGATCGGTGCTATTAGAAAATTGTTGTCAATCAGCGGACGTTAGTTTCTAGTAGAGGAATTTCTAGTTTGTATAGAATTTTTTTAAAAATTCGTAGGGTGTATCTATATGTATATATTGAGGGAGATTTGTGGCAAAATTGTTTGTTTATGAGACAGGTTTTAGATGATATTTTTATTGGTTGATAGAAAATGTCATACAATTCTTTGTATTCTATAGAAAAGTTTCTTATGTCTATAGAAGTATTTTTTCAAATTACGTTCTTTCTATGAAAATAGAGCATATAAACAGAAGTCTCTATTACGCAAAATTTCGCAAAATTTTCGTAGTAGAAATTAATAATTTGACTAAAATTTTCGGATAGAAGTAAAATTTTGACAAAAATTCTGTCTTATAGGAAGAGTACATTTGACATTCTTATAAAATGATATTATTTGTTTGGTATTATTATTTTTGGCTCGAGTGCAACCAGTTGATTATGAAGCCGGGATAGTGGCTGGCACCAAGTTTTGGCCAGTTAGGAATCGGTACCGTTAGGTAGGTAGTATTGAGCTATGGAGACCGAATATTCGACCAATCTTTGGGGGCGATGGTTGATTAGCGGGCCTTGCTTATACTAAGACACACGTTGCCGGAAGTTTCAAGCGCGGATCGATGGAAGTTTTGCCTGCCTCCAGAGAGCGTCCGGAATCAAGGGTGTCGGGGAAAGGGGTGTCCTTTCTTCTGATTGGTAGACCGTGATGACTGAATTATGGCGACTAATGACCAAATTCTTGCGGGTTGTTAGAGACGAGCATTCTTGACACCCATGTCTCCAAATTCAACACCGCGACGGCATGATTTACTTCCTCAAAGAGGCCTCCGGGACGACAAATGCTTGGAGTCGAGTTTCGGTAGGTCGGTATTGGGCTCGCGGGGTAGAGGGAGCTTCGATATGAATCTATGGGTCGGATGGATCAAGGTTGTTGCCCGATGCATTAGAGGAATCGGCGGTCGATATCAAGACGCCCATTTACCAAGTTTCAAGCTGACCGAGATGAAATTGCAAGTCGCATAGCAAATAGTTTGGGCGGCGTTTGATCAAAGTGGGGCTTAGCGTAAAGAGTGGACCGCATATGGACCAATTGCGTCCGTTGCACTTGTTGTTAGTACGACCGATTATCTGTCGACGAACGGCCAGGTGTAGTCACAGTACGAATTTCGCGGATCGGATTCGCATCTCGCCCCTTTGCGCGCCTCTCCTTAGCCGGAGGGCGCAGATTACAAGGGCCGAATACTTGGGCGGTGTGGGTCCTGTTAGTCCGAGTGGGGCGCTGAGGTACGAGGTGGGTTCTACAGGCAAATGTATTCGATTGAGTGGGCATTTCTGCGGTCGGCTCATAGGTTACCATCGCGACCCGCTACATTAGATAACAACTACTTTGAGCAAGCTTTCAGTCAGATATTTTGTTTCTTCGAACGTTTAGCGTGATTTCCAACAGACGGACGGACGGCGACGGATGCTCAGATCGACTCCAGAATTTCACAGACCGCGGTAGTATATGGTATAGCTTTTAATGGTCTTATGAGAATATTTTCGATGTGTTACAAAACGGATATGACGAGTGTGCAGGCTATACCCCCATCCTTAGTTTGCGGGAGGCGTCATGAAGAAATGCGTGTGAAGTAGCTTGTAGCTGGAGGAGGAAGCATTTGCCTATAACTACCATATCAATCGAGGAGAGATGTCTGGCCAATCTTACCCGACCATACAGGAAGAAGATCACCTTGTTGGCGAACGTGCCCTGAATCGGAGTCTGCCGCCAGCGTGCTATATGTGAGCATCATTTTGCGATCAAAGCGGGGTAGTCTCAGTACTGTAACATAGTCTAATCGCGTTTCTACAAATTTGGACCATAGTATTGTGTATTCAGGTATCCAGTAGGTAAAGCCTGCTATTGAATGGTTTAGAATGACAGATCCTCGAGGCCGTTTTGGCGCTGAGTTGGGATATCGCCTGATATTCGGGGGTGTACATTGAAGTAATTGCTACATAGAGTCGATGTACGTTTTCTAAGATTGAGTAGCATACGGAACTGTTGTTGAAAGATCGATTCAGATTTGGAATAGCTCCCATGAATTATTACTCGCCGGAATTAGAGTTTGCATCGATCACCGTAGCCAGCACAAGAGTTCACGAAGCCATTTTTCTGAATTAAAGAAAGGTTGTTCGGCTGGATGGACGCTCTTTATTGTATTAACTTTATAAAAAGATGTATTCAATGTTAGGCTGGGTAATGAGGGTTGAGAGATCGTTTTCTTTAGTGAGAGACCAGAAAGTTAATAGTTTTATCTAATGTCGATTCTAGTAAGTGATAAGTTATTTTGTGTTGGTAGAGTTTGGGCACGATACTATCATCCTGCGATTAAAGACATTTCAAAAAAACGGTTGCTAAAGACAACGAATTGTTTGTTATGTGTGGATACGAAGCTAAAGTGTCGTTTCCAACTTATGAAATTTTCCACACCTCGGAGTGGTAGTTTGTTTATGCGCCAAATTTCAAGCATTGATACCCAGTTTCCAGGGATTTTTCGCTTATGAGCCTGAAACAGTGAGAGACCGTAAACCTGGAAACCTGTGTTTCGTCTTTTCTCATAGTTAGACATTGCGTTTCCATTTTTCTTTACTTGTCAATAGAATAAAAGGTCTATAACCACATGTATCGCACTACACTGTCAAATAGCTTTTCCGTTGCGAGATCCCCGTGCAATCAACCTCATAGCAGAGAGAGGAAGGGGGTGATGCGATTGACATGCAGAATGTGGGGCAGCATATGGTGCTGATTACAGATGTTGACGAAGAGGTTCAATCCGAGCCGATGGGAAGAGAGCAACGACATGCATCCATATGTGCCTTTGATGGTATATAGTATATGACTGAAGGAGAAGCCCGTATGATGAATGCACATTACTAAATTTAGTTTAAAGTAAAGGAGCGAGATAGGAAGGCGGAGAGGGTAGGTCAGGTTCTTGTGATATGGTTCAGAGGTGCGCGTTAACCGTTAACTATGATTTTACGCCGGCCTATTACACCGAAGGGGTCTATTTGGCCGGCTGCGTCCACCTCCCATCCCTTAGCCCTATGCAGGTGAACGAAGATCCGAGTGGGATCATCCCGATATGATTGATCGTTATATGAAGAGTTAGCTGAACCCAGATGAAGTCGATTTCTCCTGCTTCATCCGCACTTCCATGACGATTGACGTCGGGGTTCAATAACTCTTTAGTTTAGATCGCTGGAGTACGGCTGTATGGGCACTCAGCTCAGTAGATTATATCGATCGGCACGATGTTTAAGGCCGCGAAAGATTGCGATGGTTAAATTTTAGTGCGGTATAGAACGCGAGGGTGATGTCTAGTTACAGTTTCTATGAACGTGACGTTTTCTGGGATCGCAGAGTAACTGCGAATCTAGTTCGTCGTCATACCTTCGTTCCTTTCTATTCCTCTCTTCGCCTTTACATTGAGAGCAAATTTGCGATGGCGATATGGATGCACTTTATTTGCGGATAGAAATCTAAGGGGTCTGGTGTAACTAAATCGGATCTACGTTAGATTTAACGTTTTGGGATATTGCGTAAGTGTTGGATTTGTATGTTCATTCTCAGTTCAGGGCAGCCATAGGATTGTATTCTGCATTGGTGTTTCAATGTGGTCGCTAATCACAGGTAGCAGAGAACGCCATTAAAACTAACTATGTTTTCCTATATAAAAAAAATCAAAACTGCATGGATATGTGACGCGATGGGATGTTAGTGGTGAGAGGGGCGCGGCTACTTCTATTAATTAGTTGGCTTTTTTGGATGTGTGGATTTAGTCGATATATCGCGCTCTTGCCGACCACTTTTTCTTAGAATGTAATATATCGTTGATTTTGACTCTGGGGTCTGACCGTTCAATTCTAGGATCCAGAGTCAGAACCTCTTGATGCTTCCACTTGAAGGTGTTAAATATGCATGCAGAACAAAAATTTGTGTAGCGTCAGTGTTGCATTCTGAATGAGAGAAGGTGAATGCATTAGTTTGATATAGACATGGAGAGGAGTTATGTGTTGAAATGTATATGACTAAGAAAGCTAATGTTTATTTAGAAAAAGTGTAGGTTGTATTGGCAGGTTTAAGGTTTGGTGGGGTATGTTTAGGTTGCAGTGAGAGCCGAAAATAGTCATGGAACAATGGGCGTTCGGGATGAATGGGTGAGATTGGTGTGCATGCTGAAGTCAGCGATAACATCTAGGCGACTTTTCGTCTGGTACCATCTGTTGATTAGAGGTGTTACACCCTTCAGACAATGTTTTGGTCTCGATGTACTGCTGGTGTTCCGGGCAATAAGAATATTGGCTTTGTTTTCGTCTGGCTGTCCGATGTGATGGTTAGTGGGCGATGGATGAATACATTTTTCTACTTTAAAATCTTTATGATATATAATATAAATTTTGAGAATGCGATTTAGTTACAAAAAATGAACTTATATTCAGAGAACTTTGAAAGCAGATTCTTTACGATCTTTCTATAGATTTTTGGATATTAAAAGCTTTTGTGTGTGCAAATAAATTTTTTGAGAATTAATATGTAAAGGATCTTTATATTGATGAAATCTCCAGTATTGCCAGAATGTATTTTCATAAAGTGACGCTTTTTAATTCACAATAGCTATTTATTGTGATTAGTTTGCCCAGATAATATGAAATAAAAAGCAACTAAGTGTCATAAACAATCGCAGTAGTAAATATTTGTTACTATTTGAACCATTTGTGCATTAATGATCTATAATTTTACTTATTTTCTGTCTTCATATTTAAATAGCTGATGCCAGTTTTGGAATAAAAACAAAACCTAATATTAGTATGATGTGTATGCACACATTAACAATTTATTACAATGTAAATAGTAAAATTAATTTACTTTAAATTGTGTGCAACTAGCGTTTCCATAACAATTTTAGCTAAATAAATATGTATGTATTTTGTCTCTAGAAATTGATAT
>PGFW01074656.1:0-13862 GCA_003123925.1 Haematobia irritans | reverse complement strand
AAATAAAATAAAATAAATAAAATGAAATGAAATATAATCTAATAACATAATATAAAATAAAAAAATATAAAATAAAATTAAATAAATGAGAATTTAATTTTATGAAATAAAATCAATAGGACCTCAATTGACAAAATTTCCTACTTGAGCTTTAATAAAAAAAAAAAAACAAAAAATAAAATAAAATAAATAAAATGAAATGAAATATAATCTAATAACATAATATAAATAAAAAAATATAAAATAAAATTAAATAAATGAGAATTTAATTTTATGAAATAAAATCAATTTAATTTTATAAACTTAAATTTTAATTTTTGAAACAAATTCAAATAAAATTTTGTTTTCTTTTTATTTCGGCTTGAAGTCCTCTTAATAAAAATTCGTTTTTCGTTCTTCGATATTTGATTAATTGTTAATTTTTTTTGTATTTAATGTTGGCAATTAACTTTATTAATTTTTTATACTTTTATATAACTAAAAACTTTTATAACTTTATATATACTTAAATTTAGTTTGTCAAACTAAATTCAATTAAATTTTGTTCTTATGTAATTTCGGCTTGAGGTCACGATTGCCGCCGTAACTAGAATTCTTAAAAAACTGGTCGATTTTTTAGCAGATTGGAATTCTTGATGTTTTGGTAGATTTTTTGAATATATTTCTCTTCAACCAAAGAGGTTCTTAAAATTTGGTATAGATATAAAATATTGACATAATTTTCATAGAAATAACATTTTGACATAATTTGCTATAGAAATAAAATTTTGACTCAAAATTTTCTATATAGAAATAAAAAGTTGACAAAAAAATTTGCTAGAGAAAAATTAAATTTTGACAAAATACTCTACAGAAATAAATGTTGACAAAAATTTTCAAATAGAAATAAATTTTGACAAAATTTTTTATAGAAATAAATTTTGACAAAATTTTCTAAAGAAATAAATTTTGACAAATTTTTCTATAGAAATAAAATGGCCATAAAAACCAACCATATTATAAGAATCCGTTTGTTTGTTGCTCTAAGTATGTGTATTGGTCAAATTACAGACTGGTGTTTGGTTTAATTTTGTGGTATAGAAATAATGTTAGCCACATGACCTTATTGCATAGAAAAAATTTTGACAAAATTTTCTACAGAAATAAAATTTTAACAAAATTTTCTATAGAAATAAATTTTGACAAAATTTTCTATAGAAATAAAATTTTGACAACATTTTCTACAGAAATTAAATTCTGACAAAAATTTTCTATATCAATAAATTGTTCACCAAAATTTTCCAAATAGAAAATGAATTGTTTGACAAAATTTTCCTAACAAGAATAAAATTTTTGACAAAATTTTTCTAAAGAAATAAAAATGTTGACAACATTTTCCATAGAAATATAATATTTTGACAAAATTTTCCATTGACATATAAATTTTGATTCAAAATTTTCTACAAGATTATTTAAATTTTGACCTAAATTATTCTAAAACAAGAAATAAATTTTGAACAAAATTTTCTAAAAGAAATAAAATTTTGACAACATTATTCCATAGAAATACAATTTTGACAAAAATTTTCCATGAAATAAAATTTTGATCAAATTTTCTACAGATATTAAATTTTGACAAAATATTCTACAGAAATAAATTTTTGACCAAAAATTTTCTAAAGAAATAAATTTTGATAAAATTTTCTCTAGAAATGAAATTTTGACAATATTTTCTTATGGAAAAATTTTTTTTGACAAAATTTTTCCGTAGAAATAAAAATTTTGACAAAATTTCTATAAAATAAATGTTGAACAAAATTTTCTATAGAAATAAAATGTGACAAAATTTTCTTTAGAAATAAAATTTTGACAAAAATATTCACAGAAATAAAATTTTGACAAAAGTTTCTACATAAAAAGAAATAAATTGTTGACAAAATTTTCTATAGAAATAAATTGTTTGACCAAAATTTTCTATAGAAATAAATTGTCGAAAAAATTTTCAATAGAAAATAAATTTTGACAAAAATATTCAATAGAGAATAAAATTTGAAAAAATTTTCATAGAAATAAAATGTTGACAAAATTTCTATAGAAATGAATTGTTGAAAAAATTTTCCATTGAAGTAAAATTTGGATAAAATTTGCTATAGAAATGATTTTGACAAATTTCCATTGAAAGTAAAATTTTTATAAAATTTTCTAATAGAAAAATAAATTGTGCAAAATTTTCTATAGAAATAAAATTTTGTCTATAAATAAAATTTTGACAAAATGTTCTATAGAAATAAATTGTTGACAAAATTTCTATAGAAATAAATTTTTGACAAAATTTTCTATAGCAATAAAGTTTTGGCAAAATTTCCTATAGAAATAAATTGTTGGCAAAATTTTCCATTGAAATAAAATTTTGATAAAATTTTCTATAGACAAATTTTTTTTTGACAAATTTTTGTATATAAATAAAATTTTGACAACATGTTCTGTAGAAATAAATTGTTGACACAATTTTCTATAGAAATAAATTGATGACAAAATTTTCTATAGAAATAAGATGGTGATAAAATTTTCTATAGAAAATAAAATATGACAAAATTTTCATAGAAAATAAAATTAAAAATTGTCTATTAGAAATAAATTGTCGACAAAAATTTTCAATAGAAATAAAATTTTGACAAAGTTTTCAATAGAAAATAAAATTTTGAACAAATTTTCTATTAGAAAAAAATTTTTGACAAAATTGTCTTTAGAAATGAATTGTTGACAAAATTTTCCATTGAAATAAAATTTTAATACAATTTTCTATAGAAATAAACTTTTGGCAAAATTTTCTATAGAAATAAATTTTTGACAAAATTTTGTCTACAAATAAAATGTTGACAAAGTGTTCTATAAGTAATAAATGTTGACAAAAATTTTCTATAGAAATAAATTGTTGACAAACTTTTCTATAAAAATAAAATTTTTGAGAAAATTTTCTATAAAAATAAATTGTTGACAAAATTTTCTATAGAAATAAATTGTAGACAAAATTTTCAATAGAAATAAAATTTTGACAAAATTTTGTATATAAATAAAATTTTGACAAAATTTTCTAAAAAAATAAAATTTTGACAAAATTTTCCATAGAAATAAAATTTTGATAAAATTTTCTATAGAAATAAATATTTTGAACAAAAATTTTCTAAATATGTAATATTTTGACAAACTTTTCTATGGATATAAACTTTTGAAAAAAATTTCCTATAGAAAAAGAACATTTTGATAAATTTTCTACAGAAATAGATTTTTGACTCATTTTTCATTTCATTTTTCAAAAATTCTTCTTTATAATTTGATTTTTAAATACAATTCATTTAATGAGATTTTATCAACAGTAGATATTACAACAAATGAGACTCTGGCTGGCAATATAAGCTATGTCATTTAAGATACATATTATTAAAGGCAAAAACAGGCTAAAGACCTTTATATGAAATTAAACAAAAGTCAAATATTGTTTGAAAATTAACATGCAATGCAGAGAATTATCTAATTCAATAGCCTAAAACAAACATATATTTTCAATTAGATAATTTAATAGTAAAAAAAAGAAATATTTTAATATACTTGCTCTACACAAGACCTTATCACACAATAAAGGGGAAGTTCAATTTTTGGAAAAAATAATTTAAATTTAGCCTTTTGATGAATCACAAATTTTCTCATATCCAGTTTCATTATAGTAATGAGGTAGAGTATCTCCAATTCTTTCAATTGATAATTTTTAAAACATTTATTTTGTAGCAATCTGTAACTTCCTCCACTTGGGCTTTGCCTGGACATGCATATGTTTAAAATCATGAATACCTTGAACAGAAGATCTTATTTTTATGGATTGACTTTCTAAAAAAAGCGGCCACAACGACCTTAACGATTTTAAACGATTTGTTACGGATCTCTTTAAGTGTTTCCCATAAGTTTTTATCTAAAACGTGACCCCAAGATAACTTGACACTATCAGCAACCGCAATCGTTTCATCTCCAAACTTAAGCCTTCGATTCGGCTTCCTTTTAGGGGATTTATTATAAGGAAAAATAATCGTCTGCGTTTTACTGGGATTTATTTTAATCTTCCATTTTCTACAGAAATAGAATTTTGACAAAATTTTCGTTAGAAATAAAAATTTGACAAAATTTGTGATAGAAATAAAATTTTGTCAAAATAAAATTCTCTATAGAAATACAATTTCGACAAAATTTTCAATAAATATTATTAACGGCCATTTTCATGTATCCCCGTTAGGCTTTAACTCCCAGTTAACAGAAAGTAAAATCGAAATATCTTCTCTCCGGTTAACTTTAACTGAAAAATTTGTATTTCTTAACTGGCATATGGAATATATAGACAAGATGACAGACATTCCATAGTTACGCCGTTTAAAAGTTCGTTAAGCTAACGTAGCACTAAAACGGAGCTTCCTGAAAATGGGGGTAAATGTTTTAAATTTTTATGTTGGGTCGTAACGCTCAAAGTTCATTTTGAATAAGTTCTGCTTTTCGCCTAAAATAACGATTTACTTTTAAATGTCGAAAAATTTACAATCCGGGAGATATTTGTACACGCAAACATGATAGTAAAGCCTAAATGAAGCCATATGAAAAATGGTCGTTTAGTTCGTTTAACAAGCTTTGTCAATAATTTCTTTCTTAATTGATCGCAATATTGTTTTTTTTGAAATTTTCCTAATTCAACGGAAGAATTTAGTAACAATCACAGAAATTTAGTTAAAATAAATAAATTAAATAACTTTTATTAAACGTTTATTTGAATTCACGTACACTCTTAATTTTTTATTCATTTAAATAACATTTAAAAATATTTAATTAATTGCAATAAAAAAATCAAATTAAATTTTTTATTTGAGGCACAATAATTGTTTTTTATTATTTAATTTATAAATATTTCCCCTTAGATGAAATATTTTGTTGTAATTTAATAAGGAGTTTATATATTCCTAACGAATTTTCCGATTATAATTAATAGTGGATTTGAATTTGAGTCAGAAAATTTAATGAATGAACCCGAACAAATTTTCAACTATATATTATTAAATAGTCTTTTATTTATTTAAATATCAATTAATCAATTCTTCTTTCCAAAATGTCTTTCAACACAACAAAAAAAATTCTGATTCAATCACGAATTAATTGATCCAATTGAAAGTCAATGCAATCACAGAATGATAGTATCAAATTAAAAATTAAAAAATTGACAGTCAATTAAAAATTAATTGATCCAAACAAAAAAACAAGTAATAAACTCGGCCGAAGTTCGGCCAAGGCCAGAATCTTATGTACCCTCCACGCATGGATTGCGTAGAAACTTTTTTCTAAATTATGTGAGTAGTGCCATTTAGACAAAATAAATGTGTGTTTAGGTAAGTCTACAAAATAATATACGAATCGATATGGACTTTTGCACGGTAATGTAGGGAGCCAGAAATTAAAATAAGGGGTGTCGCTTATATGGGGGCTATATACAATTATTGAAATATGGACCAATTTTTGTGTGATTTGGGGATCGCGATTTATCTGAGACTATATAAATAACATACACAAATTTCACTGACTCGGATTGATAATTTGTTCCTCCCAAGAGGCTCAAAACCAAATCTCGGGATACGGATTATATCGGGGCTATAATATATTATGGGACTGATATGACGCACTTTTGGCATGGTTGTTAAATATCATATACTACAACCACTAACAAAATTTCAAACCAGATCGAGATGAATTTTGCTTACTACAAAAGGCATCAGAGGTCAAATCCTTGGGAATTCGGCTTATATGGGGGCTATATATAATATGGTCTTGAATATGAACCAAATTCCCTGGCATGGTTGTTGATACCATAGTACTAACATCACGTACAAAATTTTCAACCGAAAATCGGAATGAATTTTGCTCTTCCAAGGGCTCCGA
The DNA here is from genome assembly GCA_003123925.1 of Haematobia irritans. Classification (NCBI taxonomy): domain Eukaryota; kingdom Metazoa; phylum Arthropoda; class Insecta; order Diptera; family Muscidae; genus Haematobia; species Haematobia irritans. Next base: position 7,916 of record PGFW01074656.1, on the reverse strand, counting down.
GGTCAAAATCTGGGGATCAGTTTATATGTGGGCCTATATATATATTATTGACCGATTTCGACCAATTTTTGCATGGGTATTTGATGGCCAATATATTAAACACCACGTACCAAAATCAGAATGAATTTTGGTCTCCAAGAGGCTCCGGAGGTCAAATCCATGGTGATACGTTTAATATGGGGCTATATATAATTATGGACCGATGTGGAACCAACTTTTGTATGGGAATTAGAGACTTAATATACTAACACCATGTACAATTTCAGCCGGATTCGGATGAAATTTGCTTCTCTTAGAGGTCTCGCAAAGCCAAATCGGGGGAAATGCGGTTTTTAATATGGCGGGCTATTATATATAATTATGGATTGATGTGGACCAATTTTTGCCATGTTTGATTTGAGAGAACCATATTACTAACGGCCATGTACCAAATTTCATGCCACGAAATCGGATGAAAATTTGCTTCTCTTAGAGGCCCATCGCAACCAAATCGTGGGATCGGTTATAATGGGGGCTATAATATAATTATGAACGCGATGTGATCCAATTTTTGCAACGTTATTATTAGAGACACCAATAATACTAACACCGATGTACCAAATTTCAGCACAGATCGATGAAAATTTGCTTCGCAAGCCAAAAAATTTTGGGGGTCCAGTTTATATGGGGGCTATACGTAAAAGTGGGACGAGCGATATGGCCCATTTGCAATACCATATCCGACTGCTACATCAATAAGCAACTACTTTGTGCAAAAGTTTCAAGTCGATAGCTTGTTTCGTTGCGAAGTAGCAGTGATTTCAACAGACGGAACGGACGGACGGACATACTCAAGATCGACTCAGAATTTCACACACGACCAGCAGAATAATATATACTTTAATGGGGTCTTATATGCAATTATTTCGATGTGTTAACAAACGAATGACAAAGTTAATATACCCCCCTCCCAGTGGTGGAGGGTATAAAATAATTGATACTATTAATATTGTGTGATTGATTTTATTATTCCAAGTTATAACAATTCTTGATTCAATTAAATTTTTTAATGAAATATTTTTTAAAACTCAATTAAGACTTTAAATTGGAAAAATTTTCGTGAATTGTTTTTCTGTGTTTAATCATTTTCTAAACGCGATTTTTAATTTTTTATTTTAATTAAAAATAGTAATAGAAGTTTTAATCAGTTATTTATAACCCTCCATCATAGGATGGGGGTATATTAAGCTTTTGTCATTCCGTTGTAACACACCATCGAAATATTGCTCTAAAGACCCCATAAGTATATATAATTCTGGTCGTGGTGAAAATCTGATCATGCTAAAGCATGTGCCGTCCGTCCGTCCCGTCGTCTCGTCTGTTGAAATCACGCCTAACTTCCGAACGAAAACAAGCTATCGACTTGAAACTTGCACAAGCAGTTGTTATCGATGTAGGTCGATGTATTGAAATGGGCCATATCGTCCATCTTTTACGTAATAGCCCCATAATTAACGGAGCCTCACCAAATTTGGCTTGCGAGTTGCTCTAAGAAGAAGCAATTTCGTCCGATCAGGCTGAAATTTGGTACATGCTGTTAGTAAAAGGGTCTCTACCAAACCATGCAAAAATTGGAGGATATTACTTTATTTTATATTATTTTATTTTATATTATTTTATTTTTTTTTATATTATGTTATTAGATTACATCTCATTTTATTTATTTTATTTTTTTTTTATCAAGCGCAAAAAGGAAATTTTGTCAATTGAGGTCCTATACATTTTATTCTTTAATTTTCCATATTAACATCAACCGATACGAACCGATATTTAAATTCAAATTATAAAAGACACTCAGAAGCAAAACTGTTTGTTAAAAAAAAAAACCTAAAGGAATGAATGTATTATCCTCCAAAAAAACGTGTGCTACATTTGTAGCTTTTTATGTTTAATTCAACCAAACAAGATCTCAGTTAAGATTATTTACTTAAATTAAAAATATTATGCAATTATAAACATTGTGTTAATTTTTCCCAGTAATTTAAATTTTTACATAATTATTTATTGCAATCATAAATATTTCTCTTTAGATAAAATTCTATATTAGGTTAATGAGAATTTACCTTTAAAAAAACATTGCTTTCATTGCAAAGATTATTATTTTAAGGTGAGCTTAAAAAAAGTTTTGAATAAAATAAAAAAATAAAATAATTTTTTCATCACATGTACATGAAGTACACGCGAAATGTACCTTTTGTACGTGTGATGAATAAATCATTTTTGTTTTATTTTTAGACAAATACAAAACGAGAACCATTATGGAAAATTTTCATCACCCACTTTAATGATTTAGGGGTTTCCTGAACATTTGTACTTAAAAATCCAAAAATTTAAAACCACTTTAATTTTGAACTCTTAGTCAATTTCAACATCCGAATTTGAGTCAAAACTAAACAACAAACAGACGTTAAAAAGGCACTAACACAAACTTGAAGTGTTAGGTGTTTTTTTCTTCTTCACACATTTACGGTAGTTAGACCTCTGGGAATATTAAAAGACTCTAGGATGAAGAAACTATTTAAATAAGAGGCAAAAGCAAACATTAATTTCCAACTTAATTTTCCTTTTTGGATATTTTTTTAGAGTAGCTTCACATGCCATGGATTTGGATTGGATTGCAAAAGTCAAATAGGAATGTGGCAGAAACAAATGGCGTTAAAAGTTAAGACCATATATAAGCCACAAAAATCAAAACTACTTGAAAAGCACATAGAACAAAGAACTAAGAGCTAGAAGTTTTTAAACTTCATGAAAAGGACCTCTTGGCAAGGATTCAGCCAAAGGTGAAAATGGAAATAAAAATGCCAACTCATTTTGATTTTAATCGAATGCCAGAAATGAACTTTTCCACTTGCTGGTGTTAAATTTTTAGCACTTTGTCTTTTTTGTTTCTCCAATCCCATTCAGTTTTTTTCGGTTTGCAAAAAAGACCACAACTGAAGTGTTTCTATGAATTGAGAAAATAAATGCAAAAAACCTATCAAAAGTTAATTGAAATTCACCACAAAAATTAGATCACAGAACACAAAGGTGATGGCCCAGCAGGTAAATGTTACACGAACATGAAAATGCAATAAAAACAACCTCAAGCAGCAAGGAAAAACGAATGCAAACTCCCTTAATGTGATGGTGGGGGCAAAAGGTGGAATGGAATAAAAAACCAATTGATTGGGGTGAAATGACCAATACATTGTGGGCGAAAATGATTTCATGCTACCTACATGAATGGACATGTTTAATTCTTCCACACGATGGCATTTAAGATAGTTTTCTTAATACTGAAATGGCTATAATTGGTTCTTTTGTCTATGGAGTTGGGAAGGTTAGTTCAATGAAACCAAAAAGCACTCAAAGAAAAAAAAATACTTCAAAAAAATTTCTATAGAAATAAAATTTTAACAAAATTTTCTATAGAAATAAAATTTTGACAAAATTTTCTATAGAAATAAATGTTGACATCATTTTTGAATAGAAATAAAATTGTGACAAAATTTTCTATAGAAATAAAATTTTGACAATATCTCGATAGAAATAAAATGTTGACTAAATTTTTGATAGAAATAAAATGTTGACTAAATTTTCGATAGAAATAAAATTTTGGCAAAATGTTCCATACAAATAAAAGTTGGGCAAAATTTTACATACAAATAAAATTTGGGCAAACTTTTCCATAGCATAAATTTTACAAATTTTCAATAGAAATAAATTTTGAAAAATTTTCTATAGAAATAATTTTTCTACAAATTTTTCTATATAAATAAAAATTTATATAGAAATAAAATATTAACAAAATTTTCTATTGAAATAAAATTTTGACAAAAATTTCTATAGAAATAAACAAGTAAGGAAAGCCTAAAGTCGGGCGTGCCGACTATATTATACCCTGCACCACTTTGTAGATCTAAATTTTCGATACCATATCACATCCGTCAAATGTGTTGAGGGCTATATATAAAGGTTTGTCCCAAATACATACATTTAAATATCACTCGATCTGGACAGAATTTGATAGACTTCTACAAAATCTATAGACTCAAAATTTAAGTCGGCTAATGCACTAGGGTGGAACACAATGTTAGTAAAAAACAAGTAAGGAAAGTCTAAAGTCGGGCGGGGCCGACTATATTATACCCTGCACCACTTTGTAGATCTAAATTTTCGATACCATACCACATCCGTCAATTGTGTTGAGTGCTATATATAAAAGGTTTGTCCCAAATATATAAATTTTAATATCTCTCGATCTGGACAGAATTTGATAGACTTCTACAACTCAAAGACTCAAAACTTAAGTCGGTTAATGCACTAGGATGAAACGCAATGTTAGTAAAAAATAATACCCTGTTCCACAGTGTGGCGCAGGGTATAAATATGGGAAAGATTTAAATCTGAAGCAATTTTAGGGAAACTTCACAAAAAAGCAGAGGCGATTTTACAAGGAAAATGTTGGTATTTTGACCATTTTTGTCGAAATCAGGAAAACATATATATGGGAGCTATATCTAAATCTGAACCGATCCAACCATAATTTGGCTACGTCACAGCTACACATGCTATTACACTCCCTGTCAAAATTTACAACTAAATCGGAAATAAAAAATTGGCCTCATGTGGTTCATATGAGTGCAATCGAGCAGAAAGCTATATATGGGGAGCTATATCGTAAATCTGAACTGATTTCAATCAATTTTGGCAGCACCTTGACTTATACTGCTAATTTTACTTTTAGTGCAAAATTTCAAGCAAAATTGGGACCAAAACTCTGGCCTTCTAGGACCATATTGGTCCATTATTCGGGCGACGATATATGGGAGCTAATATCTAATTCTTGAACCGATTCCAATAAAATTGAGTACAATTTAAACTATACTAACTAATTGTGCTCCGATACGTGAAAAATTTGTCAACCAACATTGGGGCCAAAACTCTGGAATTTTTAGAACATCATTAGTCCATATCGGCGAAAGATATATTAATGGGAGCTAATATCTTAAATTCTGAACGATTTTCATCAAATTTGGGCACACATGACCTATACTACTAACTGACTCCTTAGTGCAAAATTTGCAACTAAATTGTGCCAAAATTCTTGGCTTCTGTGTCAATATAGTCAATTCGGGCCGAAGATATATATGGAGCTATATCTAATTTGAACGCGATTTCAATAAATATTGGACCCATAACCTTTTATATCACTAATTGTACTCCTTTGTTTTGCAAAAATTTCAAGCTAATGCTTGATAAACTGCTGGCTTATGCGCGTCCATATAGAGTTCATAATCGCGAGGGCGAAAAGATATATATTGGGAGCTATATTAAATGCTGAACCGATTCAATAGGGTTTCTATTCTGGACCCAGAAAAAGGAATTACGTGCCAATTTGAATGGCGATTGACTTAAATTCTGCGACCTAGACTATTGATCACAAAAATGTGCGTTTCACAGACAGACGGACGGCACGGACGGGATGGACAGACGGACAGACGGACATGGTTATATCGGCTCAGGACCAACCTGAGCATTATTTGCCAAGTACACCATATGGTTCTTATCTTCGTCTCCTTGCTGGGGGTGCTTACAAACATATGCCACTAACTTATATACCCTGTTCCACAGTGTGGACGCAGGGTATAATAAATGCAAACAATTCATTCATTTTCTATTAGAAATAAAATTTTTAAACAAATTTTCCTGTAGAAATAAAAATTATTGACAACCATATTCTTATAGAAATAAAATTTTGACAAAAAAAAAAAAAAAAAAAAAAAAAATTTTTAATGTAGAAATAAAATTTTTGACGCAAATACTTTTCTTAAAGAAATAAAACTTTTGAAAAAAAATTTCTATAAAATAAATTTTTGACAAAAATCTTCCAATAGAAATAAAATTTTTATTGACAAATTTTCATATAGAAATAAAATTTTTCACACAAATGTTCTATTAGAAATTAAAATTTGACAAAAATTTTTAATAGAAATAAAATTTTGACAACATTTTCTAAGAAATAAAAATTTTTGACAAAATTTTCTAATGAAATAAACTTTTGAAAAAATTTTTCTATTAGCAACTAAATTTATGGACAAAAAATGTTCTATAGAAATAAATTTTGACAAAATTTTCTTATAGAAATAAAAATTTTATGACATTAAATTTTTCGATAGAAATAAAATGTTGACTATATTTTCGATTAGAAATAAATTTTTGGCCAAATGTTCCAAACAAATAAATTTTTGGGGAAAAATCTTTACATAGAAATGAAATTTGGGGCAAAATTTTTCCTTTGCATAAAATTTTGACAAATTTTCCATATGAAATAAAATTTTGACAAATTTTGCTTATAAGAAATAAAATTTGACAAATCTTTGATATAAATAAAATGTATTGACAAAAATTTTCTATAGAATAAATTTTGACAGTACTTTTCTTAAGAAAGTAACATTTATATGATAGAATTTTCTTTATAAAATTAAAATTGTTGACAAATTTTCTAATAGGAAAAGGCAAATTTCTATTAAAATCTTTTCTACAAAAATAAAAGTTTGACAAAACTTTTCTATAGAAATAAAAGCATTTGACAAAATTTTCAATAGAATAAAATATTGCACAAAATTTTCTATAGAAATAAAATTTTGACAAAATTTCTATAAGAAACAAAAAAGCAACAAATCCATTTTCATTTTTCTATAGAATGAAAATTTTAACAAAATATTTCTATTAGATATTAAAATTTTTAATGAAAATTTGTTTAGAAAATAAAAAAATTGACAAAGTTTCATTATAGAATATAAACAATATTGACAAAATTTTCTATAGAAATTAATTTTAACAAAATTTTGTATAGAAAATAAAAAAATTGAACAAAAGTTTTCTATTAAAAATAAAATTATTGACAAACTTTCTATAGAAATTAAAATTTGTGACACACTTTCCATGGAAATAAAATTTTTGACAAATTATTCGCAATAAAAAAATTCACAAATTTTCATACAGAAATAAATTTTGAACAAAAAATTTCTGTAGGAATCAAGAGAAAAAGAATCAGTTCATTTTTCTTTAGAAATAAAAATTGTTGGACAAAATTTTCTATAGATAATAAATTTTTTTTGACAATACTTTCTAAAGATATAATTTTGACATAATATTGCTATAAATATTAAATATTTTAAATATTTTCTACCGCGATAATAAAATTTTACTAAATTTCTACAGAAGTACAAATTTGTTCAAGAAATAAAAAGTTATTTGCTATAGAAATAAAATTTTTTGACAAATATTTTCTATAAAAAAAATTTGATTAAGGATATTTTGTTTTGTAAATTTTGGTTCGATTTTTTTTGGGGTTTTTTTTGGAGGTGTGACAACATTTGCACACCCTGCAAGTAGTAAAGTTATCTACACGTGAAAAAAAGCATGCCCGATTCCAAATCTATTTTGTCTTTTACTTTTAAAATTTTTGGTATTAGATTCCGAGCCAACGAAGCAGAGAAATACAAGTAAGGCATACTTTTAAGACACAAATTCTCCTTTTAAATTTGGGGTTGGTGTATCTTGCTTTCTAGAAGAAAATTTTAATTTTTCGCCATTTTCAGCTTGTTTTTACTTCATATGCTTATCAAAGTCAAAGTCCTTTAAAACTAGTTGACGACCAAACTTTATTTGCCAATTTAAAGACTCGACTTCCAGTAGAAATTGTTTTTCTGAAATTATTAAAGTCAAGTTTGATCTCTAGCCCAAAAACATTTTTTCTTTAATATTATGATTACCACATTTTAAAGTGAAATCACTTAATTATACGCGCCAACAATTACGACTTCATTTTGAAAAAGTTTATCGACTTTTGACATAGGAAAAGAAACTTTATATTAGAGATCCTCTCT
>PGFW01074639.1:0-10271 GCA_003123925.1 Haematobia irritans | reverse complement strand
CTACATAAGATTTGGCCAGGGCAAATTTTTGGCCATATACACTTGGCCATATACACTTCGCATCATAAAAATACGTCTTCTATACTACGCAATATTAACATTTGTATTTTAAGGACTTAAGGATATCATTGTTCTTGTGACTATATTTTTTCTGTGTACTATCACCAATATCGATAACCTTTACAGAAGCGAGACAAGGATTTCTTCAATGCCCAATGCATGTCTATGAATAAATATTAGATACTTATTTATATTTTTTTACAAATTTGCCACAGCTTTATTACGTCAATAACGTCCTTCAAATATGCATGTCCCATAATATTTGGTTTAATATAAATACATATGCCAGAGTGTGGTAAAGGGTATAAATAGTACGAAATTTCGTAACTGCATCACACTTAAATATTCTGTTAAGTGGCCACAATTAAATGCCAGTTTGTTTGGTTTTCCTTTTTCTTGTTCAACATTTTTGCGCACATCCTTTTAAAGTTTGTCTTCAAAACTCGAAGGTGGTTAGCTCTTTCATATCGTCGAGGGAGTGAAAGGATGAGATATCTAATTGCGGATTAGGAATGCCATTCGAGATTGGTTTATAAGCGTATATATATATATATATTCTTGATAATATTCTTGGATCGCAAAGTTAACATATTTAAATAAACTTTTCTAGAATCTAAAAATATATAATATAATAATATATATATATATTATATATATATATATATATATATATATATATATATATATATATATATATATATAATATAATATATTATATATAATATATATATATATATATATATATATATATATATAAATATATATAATATATTATATAGTAATATATATATATATATATATATTATAATATATATATATATATATATATATATAATATATATATATATATATATATATATATATATATAATATATATATATATATATATATATATATATATATATATAATATATATATATATATATATATATATATATATATATATATATATATATATATATATTATAGATTTCTGAAATGTATTTAAAATGTAACTTCTGGAATCAAGAGGAATACGCAAGACAAATCTGGAGGGTCGGTTTTTAAATGGGGGCTATAGCTATACGTGTCTGATAATGACCCCAGTACTATCCGACCTACATATATATTATATATATATATATATAATATTTATATATATATATATATATATATAATATATATATATGATATATATATTATATATATATATATAATTATAATAATATATTATATATATATATATATATATATATTTATATATATATATATATATATATATATTATATATATATTTGAGATTTTCCGAAAATGTTAATTTAAAATGTAACTTCTGGATCGAAGAGGATACCAAGACAATTCTGGGTGGGGTTTTATGGGCTATAGCTATACGTGGTCTTGATATGACCCATACTATCGACCTTACATCAAAACAACTATTTGTGCCAAGTTTTCAAGTCGTTTCTTCGAAAGTTATACGTGATTCAGCAGACGGACATCGCTAGAATCGATCAGAATTTCACGACGATCCCAGATATTATGTACTTTATGGGCTCTGAGACCAATATTTCGATGCGTTTAACCAACGGAATGTCATCCTATAAAAAAATTAGTTCTTTCCTCCCGAACGAAATTGTAGACAACACAAATATCTTTTCACTGTAAGAAAGTTTTGTTGGGTATATACCTTTTGTAATAAACGTTGATTCTTTTACAGGATATAAAAACAACAGCAAAAAATATCTTTTCTGCCTAATTACATTCTTCCTCATATATTTCCCACTTCCACGAGGTTTTTAGTTCTTAGCTCCTTTTTCTGTAATACAAATAGTGTAGAAGCCATTATTAGATATTATATATTTTTTATACCCTCCACCATAGGATGGGGGGTATATCAATTTTGACATTCCGTTTGTAACACATTGAAATATTGCTCTATAGCCCCCATATATAAACCGATCCCCAGATTTTGACCCTCCGGAGCCGCTCTTAGAGAAGTTGCAAAATTCATCCGATCCAGTTGAAATTTTGGTACGTGGTGTCAGTATATGGTCTCTAACACACCAAGCAAAAATTGTCCATAATGGTCATAATTATATATAGCCGCCATCAATAAACCGGATCCCAGATTTTAACCTCCGGAGCCTCTTAGAGGCAAAATTCATCGACCAGTTGAAAATTTGGTACGTGGTGTCAGTATATGTCTCTAACAACAAGAAAAATTGGTCCATAGCTGTCCATAATTATATATAGCCCCCATATAAACCGATCCCAGATTTGACCTCCGGAGCCTCTTGGAGGAGCAAAATTCATCCGATCCGGTTGAAATTTGGTACGTGGTGTTAGTATATGGTACTCTAGACAACCATGCAAAAATTGGTCATACATAATCTTTATTATAAGCACCCCATATAAAACCCGGTTCCCAAAGATTTGACATCCGGAAGGCCTCTTAGAGACAAGTAATTTAATCGATCTACGTTGAAATTTGGTACGTGTGTCTAGTATTACGGTATCTAACAACCAAGCACGAAATTCGGTCCATATCATGTCCATAATATATATAGCCCCCATATAAACCATCGATTCGCCCAGCCTTTGGAACAAATTCATCGCGACCGAAATTATATGCTGTATATACCCTATACGTCCCCGATACTCGGACCTCTGAGGAGCAACATTCATTCGCGATCGTGTTGCAAATTTGTTGCAATGCGCCTAAGTTATGGCCGCTTAACCATCATGCAAAAAATTGGTCCATGAGTCGGTCTACTATGTTATATAATTAGTCCAATGGCCAATCACACAAAAATTGGTCCATATCGCCAAAAATAATCTACCAAAATTTTATTTCTGTAGAAAATTTTGTCAAAAAATTTTATTAACTATAGAAATTTGTCTAAATTTTATTACTTAGTAGTTTTTAAAATTTTCATTTGGTGAAATTGCAAAATTTTATTTCATGTAGAAATATTTGTCAAAATTTTATTTCTTAGGAAAAATTTTTGTTCAAAATATTTAATTTTTCTATAGAAAATTTTGTCAAAATTTTCATTTCTATAGAAAATTTTGTCTAAAATTTTATTTCTATAGAAAATTTTGTCAAAATTTTATTTCTATAGAAAATTTTGTTAAAATTTTATTTCTATTATGAATATTATAATGTCAAATATGTTTTATTTTTCTATATGAAAATTATGTCTCAATCATTTATTTTCTATTATGAAAGATTTTTGTCGAATCTGATATTTATACGTCTTTAATTCGGCTTTTTTTGTTTATATATTATCCCCCGTATTGGGCTAACTTAAAAATTAGAAAGAAGGTGTGACGGATTTTTTAAGATTACCTTTGCCATTCGCAAGTGTTACCGCAACCCAATTCAATTCGATTGTGGATTGACAAGTCTTTAGTAAAGACAGTTTCTAACGCAAATCTCATGGAGGTGTAGGTTCATAAGATTCGGCTTTTGTTGGCCTATATAAGTTCATAAATCGGACGTAAAGATATTATATGGAAGCTATATTCTAAATTTGAAACGATTTTCAAATCAAATTTACCAAGCAATTGTAGAATGTCAATTCTACCTCTGTGCAAATAATTTCATAACGAAGGTGTATATTGAGTCTATAATCGGTACGAAAGAAATATAAGTATGGGAGCTATATCTAAATCTGTACCGATTTGGCTGATATTTTCATAGAATTTTTTCGAGATTTCATTAAAATATTTGGATGTACAGTTATTTTCAATGAATTAATCGGTTGACAAAATTCACGCTAAACTATGAACGCATCATCGGGGATGAAATAGTATATGGGGCAGTTATATTCTTAAATCTGAAGCGGCGATTTTTTCCAATAATCAAATAGCGATTGTCTCTGGTCCCAAGAAACGGCCGTCCTATGCCTAAATGATGACGTATCGACTAAATTGGCGTAGCTGTAACTTTGTGCTACATAAATTAATCATATACATGACAGACAGTACAGACAGACAGACAGATCAGTACGACACATCGCTAAAAATCGACTCAGATTTTAATTCTAGAGACGAATCGGTATACTATAAAGATGGGTCTATTGACCTACTATTTCTTGTGCGTTATCATCAAATCAGAAACTTATTTATACCTCTGTATCCACAGTAAGTGTGAGGTATAAAAGGGTCTATGAAATCGGCTCCTTCTGGGCGTTACATACATAAAGCTTCAAACTTATATATCCCCTGTATAATTAGTAATTGCTTGAGAGTATAAAAATCTCCTGCACAATATGTGGTCCCACAGATTATAGTCGGGTCGAAATGTTCAATAATAACCCGTATATTTCAATGACATCCGCTATGGTAGATGTTACAATCCATATGGCTGTTACAGTTAACATCCGAAGTGCATCAGTTGTGGCTTAATTACATTGACCAATGTAAAAATTGCTTGGAGGTTGCCATGTCATTTCAACAGCAGAAAATGAGGTGGCATGAGGTGGTGGTAGAAAGAAACAAGTAAAATAACTAATACAACATGACACGATGGGAAAATGCTACGGAAGGAACGCATATGCAGCGCACGACAAAAACAAAAAACGCGAAATGTGGGCCAATTCGATGAGTTGGTGCGTACGTAGGGAGCGAAATGTTGTTGACCACAATCCGCAAGCCATAAACTGACTTCTGCATGACACCTTGGCAAGCAATTTTTTTGACATGAGCAAAGCTTTTTTTTTTTGCCTACTCACCAATTTGCAAACTATTTCTAGTTAACGGTCGCTAATTTGCAATGTGTCATCTGGTGGCTGGTTAAAGGATATTTGCACTTACACGCAGTCAGTCCGCAGGCCTACTCACACCCGCATACTTTTGCGAAAGTGTTGCAATGTGAATTGCCTTGTTTATGTGGTCGGAAGTGAAGTCGTGGTAAATCGTAATTGTTTGCACATTAAATTTTAGTAGAAACGTGAAGTAAGGCGTTGTCACTATTAAATATTCTATACAAAAAGATTGATAATGGTTCAGGTATTAAAATCACCTTGCAGTTTAGGATAAAGTTGAGCTGGTCGTATAATTAGCAGAATTTGAGATAAGCATTAATTTATTTCCTGTTATAGGAAGAAATGGGAAACACTAAGATATGGTATACGTATACACACGAGAGTAGAAAACAACTTCGAAATGTGATAGAATTGCAAAGAAATAATATACTGGCAAAAATATTCTCGCTGAGCACAAAGACTAGCAAAACAAAGTAATCGTCCGATTAGATTTAAGATTGGGACCTAGAACTTTTGTCACAAAAAGTGTTCACGAGACAGACGGACAAGTGGTTATATCGACACAGGGAACCGATCCTGAGCAATATGCCAAAGACACCAATGTGTCTATCTCGTCTCATTCGGGGTGTTGGTCAACATATGTACTAATGTTATAAATACGCGTTGTTCCAGAGTGTGGGCGCAGGGTATAAACAACTTGTGTTGCAGTGCATAGCAGGCCACACTGAAAAATATTGTAGATAACCACAATTAAGGACAAATTTCTTTAAAATAATGAAATTTTAATTTGAAAAGAAAGTTTGATACTCTTTGCTTCCAATTTTTTTTTTCAATTAAATTAGGACACACATTTAGAAAATTTGCGTCTCCTTCGTTAAGAGTTGCATGTCTTTAAAACTAAGGCAAATGTTCGCTTTAAAGTAAAAGAAACAACGTTTTGATTTTTAAAGAAATCGTCCTTTAAATTAACTGAAATATTTGTTAAAGCTTTCAAAACCTTTTTTTCTTGGGAAATTTCATAATTTCCAAGAAAAGAAATTTCTATAAGCGGAGAGCACTGGTTTTGAAGTCAAACAAATCGATGAGGTCTATCACCAAAATTGAGAGTAAATCCAAAGGACCCAAGACTAAAAACCGTACAAGTTCTCTTCTTTTAAATATATACACATCGTAACAGTTTATTTAACTTAATTATCTCCAGCTAGTTATATATTTAGGCAAAGTTTCTTTTTTTTAGAAATGATATATTTATTGTTTTCCGGAATCAAAACCAAAAATCCTTAAAGTGAAGGTCAAAATCTTTGGATCCAAGAAACTTTTTTGCAGTGTACACTAAGAAAATAGTTTACTTTGATTCGAAGATTTTGTCCTTCCATATCGATTTTGGTAATTGTGATTCGGAGCCAAAGATGTGGGTTTCTTTACCAATAATTTTGGGGGACCTTTCCTACGAAGTGTATATTGTGGTGTTTATGTATACTCTGCAAATCAAATTTTCCCAAAATTTTTTATTTCTATAGAAGATTTAATTTTTAACATATATATGTGGGCTTTTATGTAAATTTGTATTGCAAATCAAAATTTTTGTCAAAGTTTTATTTCAATTAAAAATTTTGTCGAAATTTTATTTTCATAGAAAATTTTGCAAAATTTCTAGTTTAAATGATTTGGACATTGAACCAGCCTGCATTGATATCAGGCTAACATAAAAATAGAAAGACTTTATTTCTCTAGTGTTTTGTCAAAACTTTATTTCTATAGAAAATTTTTGTCAAAATTTTATTTCTATAGCAAATTTTGTTAAAGTTTTTTTCTATATAGAAAAATTTGTGAAAAATCTATTTCTTACAGAAAATTTTCTCAAAATTTTTATTTCTGTAAGAAAATTTTGTTAAAGTTTTTCCTAAATAGAAAAGTTTGTCAAACTTTTTTCTATAGATAATTTTGTGAAAATTTTATTTCTACAGAAAAATTTTTAAAATTTTTATTTCTGTAGAAAATTTTGTCAAAGTTTTTTCTATAGATAATTTTGTGAACATTTTACTGCCTAACCCCCCCTGAAAATATTTTGTCAAAATTTTTGTTTCTATAGAAACTTTTTGTGAAATTTTATTTCTACAAAAATTTTTGTGAAATTTTTTGTTTCTAAGCAGAGAATTTTGTCAAAAATTTTATTTCTATGAAATTTTGTGAACATTTTTATTTTCTAGTCAGAAAATTTTGTGAATCAAATTTTTATTTCCTATAGAAAATTTTGTCAAAGTTTTTTCTATAGAAAATTTTGCGAAAATTTTGTGAAAATTTTGTTTCTACAGAAAATTTTGTCAAAATTTTATTTCTATAGAAAATTTTGTCAAAGTTTTTTTCTATAGAAAATTTTGCGAAAATTTTATTTCTGCAGAAAATTTTGTCAAAATTTTATTTCTATAGAAAATTTTGTCAAACTTTTTTCTATAGATAATTTTGTGAACATTTTATTCCTACAGAAATTTTTTGTCAAAACCATTTAATTTCTAGAGAAAATTGGTGTGAAAATTTTTATTTCCGCAGAAAAATTTTGTTCAAAATTTTATTTCTATAGAAAATTTTTTTTCTACAGAAAATTTTTTGTGAAAATTTTGTTTCTACCAGAAAATTTTGTCAAAAATTTTTATTTTTTATATAAGGGTGATTCTTGTAGGTTAGGATTTTCATGCATTAGTATTTGACAACAGATCACGGGGATTTTCAGACATGGTGTCAAAGAGAAGAGATGCTCAGTAATGCTTTGACATTTCATCAATGAATAGACTTACTAAACTGAGCATACGCTTGCACAATCATTGAAAGTTTATTACAAAACAGTGTTCGTCGAAAATGTGTTTATCGACAATTTGTGTTCAGGCGATGAGGCTCATTTCTGGTTGAATGGCTACGTAAATAAAGCAAAATGCCTGCTATTTGGAGTGAAAGAGCAACCAGAAAGCGCGTTCAAGAACTGCCCATGCAATCGCCGAAAAAATGCACTGTTTGGTGTGGTTGTACCTGGTGGAATCATTGGAGCCGCGTATTTTTTCAAAAATGCTGTTGGGACGGATCAACGTTTACGGTGAATGGGATCGCTATCGTTCGATGCTAAACAAACTTTTTTATGTTTGCAAAAAATGAAAGAAACTGAACTTGGTTTGACCATGTGGTTTCAACAAGAATGGCGCTACATGGCCACACAGCTCGCGATTCCTATTGGCCAATTTTGAGGGAAAACTTTCGGAGAACAATTCATCTCAAGAAATGGACCGGTAAGTTGGCCACCAAGATCATGCGATTTGACGCCTTAGTAGCTATTTTTTGTGGGGCTAACGTCAAGTCTAAAGTCTTAACAGAAATAAGCCAGCAAACTATTTCCAAGCTTTTGGAAGACAACATTTCCGAGAAAATTCGGGCTATTTCCGGCCGAAATGCCTCGAAAAGTTGCCCAAAATTGGACTTTCCGAAATGGAACCACCTAAAGACGCTAGCCCGCGGTCAACATTTTAAATGAAATTATTCTTCAAAAAGTAAATGTCATGGACCAATCTAAACGTTCAAAATAAGAACCGATGAGATTTTGCAAATTTTATGCGTTTTTTTTTAAAAAAAAGATTATCAAGCTCTTAAACAAATCACCCTTTAGAAAATTTTTGTTAACAATTATATTTCGTACAGAAAATTTTTGTCAATTTTTTATTCTATAGAAAGTTTTGTCAAAGTTTTTAATACCCTTCACCCACTAACTGTGGTAGCAGGGTATAAAAGTTTTGTGCATTTGTAATGTAACGCCAAGAAGGAAAAGTCTGAGACCATCGTTAAGTATACCGATCGTCTAAGAATTAAAATTCTGAGTCGATTTAGTAGCGATCGTCCGTCTGTCCTGTCTGTCTGTCCGTCTGTCGTCTGTCGTTGATGTATTTTTTGTGTGCATAAGTACAGCTCGCAGTTTTAGTCCGATTGCTAAAATTTGTAAGGGCCTGTTTTCAGCTCAAGACGAATCCCTATTGATTTTGGAAAAAATCGTTCAGAATTTAGATATAGCTCACATATATATATTTCAACCGATTGGTCATATTTTTTGGGGCGTGGTAGATCAAACGCGATTCTTCCTCAAATTCCGTACATCCGAATATCTAATAAAGTGCTCAAAAAACTTGCAAAATATCAGCCAACTCGGTTCAGATTTTAGATATAGCTTTCCTGATATAGCTTTCAGCCCGATTTACACTCATTGCCCACAGAGGCCAATTTTTGCTCCGATTTAGTTGAAATTTTGCACAGGGAGTAGAATTAGCATTGTAGTTATGCGTGTCAAATTTGGTTGAAATCGGTTCAGATTTAGATATAGCTCCCCATATAATAGCTTTCGCCCGATTTACACTCAACGACCACAGAGCCAATTTTTTGCTCTGATTTAGTTGAAATTTTGGCAACAGGGAGTAATAATTGCATTGTAGCTATGCGTGCCAAAATTTGGTTTGAACTCGTTCAGATTTTAGATATAAGCTCCCTATATTATAGCTTTCGCGCCCGAATTTACACTCATTTGGCCCAAGAGGGCAATTTTTTGCTTCCGATTTAGTTGAAATTTTGCACAGGGAGTAAGAATTAGCATTGTAGCTGATGCGTGCGCAAATTTGGTTGAAATCGGTTTCACGAATTAGATATATGCTCCGCATAAATATAGCTTTCGAATCGATTTACACTCATATGACGCGTAGAGGCCAATTTTTAACTCCGATTTAGTTGATTGAGAGTTGAGATTAGCATGTAGCTCCCATATATAAATGTTTTTCTGATTTCGGACAAAAAATGGTCAAAAAATACCCAAACATGTTTCCTTGTAAAATCGGCCACTGCTTAGTCGATAAAGTTTTAAAAAAATGAACTCCTAAATTTTTCCAAAACTTCATAATGCATATATATCGAGGCGATAAATCCATAAATAAACTTTTGCGAAGTTTTCTTAAAAATTGCTCCAGATTTCAATGTTTTCCCAAATATTGTTTTACTAAACATTGTGTTTCCAACCCTAGTGGCATTAGCCGACTTAAATTTTGAGTCTATAGATTTTGTAGAAGTCTATCAAAATTCTGTCCAGATCGAGTGAATATTTAGAATGGTATGTATTATTGGGACAAACCTTTATATATAGCCCCCAACACAATTTGACGGATGTTGATATGGTATCGAAAATTTAATCTACAAAAGTGGTTGCAGGGTATATATATAGTCGGCCCCGCCCGACTTAGACTTCCTTACTTGTTTTTACTAACATTGTGTTTTTCATCCCAGGGCGTTAAGCCGATTCAATTTAATTCTAGAGTTTTTGTAGAAGTACAAAAAATTGTTTCGCATTAAATCAGTATTTTGTAATGCTGGAAAATGCAAACTTTATATAAGCTTCCCAGCAATTTAAGTAGTTGAGATAGTAAGCAAAAATGTTTGTCCTAC
>PGFW01074574.1:3575-15901 GCA_003123925.1 Haematobia irritans | reverse complement strand
GAATGAGAGAGATTCTTGCTATGATAATGCAGTTTACATGTTGATATTCATGTTGATGATTATAATGATGCTCTCACGCTCTCACACACTAAGAGAAGACTAAATGAAACCAATAGTCATGATGCTGTTTTTTTTTTTTTTTTTTTTTTGATAATAATGACACTCACATAGTTGGTTGCTTTTTAGCTTTGTAG
Source organism: Haematobia irritans (assembly GCA_003123925.1). Taxonomy (NCBI): domain Eukaryota; kingdom Metazoa; phylum Arthropoda; class Insecta; order Diptera; family Muscidae; genus Haematobia; species Haematobia irritans. The sequence goes on along the minus strand of PGFW01074574.1, from coordinate 15,707 downwards.
GTCAGTGATAGATTGAGCAAGAGTATACAAAAAAAATACAAATGTGTATGGATGTGTATGTCTTATGGTAGTTCACTACATTCATTACTATGTTAATGACACACATACAATTGAAAAGCGTCAACTTACCTTCTTTCATTTTGGTGGCAATTTATCATGACATGTAATCCTTTGTGTAATGACAATCATTATTATTTATAGCATATAAATGCAAATAATATTTGTTTTGTTGTTATACGATGGTGGTAACTTTGATGTTGTTGATTCACTAGTTAAGGTTTTTGCACAGGACATTCACAACACTTTTCTAAATAAAAGGGAAATTAATTTCCTAAATACATTTCAATTGAATTTTGAATTTAATTTATTTTTGATGCGGCCTAATTCCCGCCTTTTTTCAGATTTTTATATATTTTTTTATTTTTTTTTTTTTTAATTGCCCAACATTTTTTGATTTTATTTTTGCATATTTTCCTTCATTATTCAAATAACTTTTGATGGCGTTTGAATTTCCGTTATGACACTTTTTGAAAATCAGTTTATTTGAATCCTTTTCTCACTACACTGGTATAGACTGGAAATTTTGCTATTCAAAAAATACGTTGTTTAACGGACGCAAGACGCGTAGCAAATGAACCGAAACTTTAAAGCTAAACAATGCATAGACGACGTCGCATAAGGAAAATGTATTGCACAGGAGTAAATGTGTTTTGAACACAATGAAATTAATGTGTAAAAGCGATATGAAATAAATAAAAAAATATTGTATTTTTTTTGAGATTATTATAATTTAGAATATTTCATTTCGACATAGTAAAGATATAAATTCCATACTATAGAAAATTTTGTAAAATGTTTATTTCTATATAAAATTCTGTCCAAATTTTATTTCTATAGAAGATTTAGTCAAAAATATATTTCTATAGACAATTTTGTTACAACTTTATTTCTATAGAACATTTTGTCAAAAATTTATTTCTAAAGAAAATGTTCTCAAAATTTTATTTCTATAGAAAATGTTGTCGAAATTTTATTTCTAAAGAAAATTTTCTCAAAATTTTATTTCTATAGAAACTTTTGTCAATATTTTATTTCCATAGAAAATTTTGTCCAGAGTTTATTTCTATAGAAAATAGAATTTTTGGTCAAAATTTTATTTCTAAAGAAAATTTTGTCAATATTTTATTTCTAAAGAAAATTTTCTTAAAATTTCATTTCTATAGAAAATTATGTCAAATTTTTATTTCTATAGAAAATTTTGTCAAAATTTTTTTCTATAGAAAAAAGTGTCAAAATTTTATTTCTATAGAAAATCTTCTCAAAATTGTATTTCTATAGAAAATCTTTATTTCTATAGAAAATGTGTCAAAATTTTGTTTCTATAGAAAATTTTGTCAACGTTTTATTTGTATAAAAAATTTTGTCAAAATTTTATTTCTATAGAAACTTTTGTCAATATTTTATTTCTATAGAAAATTTTGTCCAGAGTTTATTTCTATAGAAAATAGAATTTTTGGTCAACATTTTATTTCTTTAGAAAATTTTATCAAAATTGCATTGTTTCGGTAGAATGCAATATTGTCAATATTTTATTTCTAAAGAAAATTTTCTTAAAATTTTATTTCTATAGATAATTATGTCAAAATTTTATTTCTATAGAAAATTTTCTCAAAATTTTATTTCGATAGAAAATTTTGTCAAAATTTTATTTCAATAGAAAATTTTCTCAAAATTTTATTTCAATAGAAAATTTTTATTTCTATAGAAAATTTTGTCAAAATGTTTTTTTCTATAGAACAATTTGTCAAATTTTATTTCTATAGAACATTTTGTCAAAAATTTATTTCTATAGAAACTTTTGTCAATATGTTATTTCTATAGAAAATTTCGTCCAGAGTTTATTTCTATAGAAAATAAAATTTTTGGTCAAAATTGAATTTCTATAGAAAATTCAAAATTTTATTTCTATAGAAAATGTTGACAAAATTTTATTTCTATAGAAAATTTTGACAAAGTTTTATTTCTATAGAAACTTTTGTCAAAATTTTATTTCTGCGGAAAATGTTGTTCACATTTTATTGTTATAGAAAATTTTGTCAAATTTTTATTTCTATAGAAAATTTTGTCAAAATTTTATTTCTAATAGAAAATTTTGTCAAAGTTTTTAGTTCTAATAGACGATTTTTGTCAAAATTATATTTGCCTGCTGGAAAATTTTGTCAAAATTTTATTGTTATAGAAAATTTTGTCAAATTTTAATTTCTATAGAAAATTTTGTCAAAATTTTATTTCTATAGAAAATTTTGTCAAATTTTAGAAATAAAATTTTGACAAAATGTCAAATTTTGTATAAAAATTTTATTTCTAAAGAAAATTTTCTTAAAATTATATTTCTATAGAAAATTTTGTCAAAATTTAATTTCTATAGAAGATTTTGTCCAGAGTTTATTTTTATAGAAAATATAATTTTTGTCAAAATTTAATTTCTATAGAAAATTTTCACAAAATTTTAATTTCTATAGATAGACTTGTCGCAATTTTTTTTTCGATAGAAAATTTTGTCAATATTTTATTTCTAAAGGAAATATTCTTAAAATTTTATTTCTATAGAAAATTTTACAAAATTTTATTTCTATAGAAAATGTTGTCAAAATTTTATTTCTATAGAAAAATTTCTCAAAATTTTATTTCTATAGAAATTTTTTATTTCTATAGAAAATTTAGTAAAAAAAAAATAGAATTTTTGGTCAAAATTTTATTTCTTTAGAAAATTTTGTCAAAATTGAATTTCTATAGAAAATTTTGTCAAAATTTTATTTCTATAGAAAATTTAGTCAAAATTTTATTTCTATAGAAAATTTTGTCAAAATTTTATTTCTATAGAAAATTTTCTCAACATTTTATTTCTATAGAAATTTTTTATTTCTATAGAAAATTTTGTCAAAAAAAAATAGAATTTTTGGTCAAAATTTTAGTTCTTTAGAAAATTTTGTCAAAATTGAATTTCTATAGAAAATTTTGTCAAAATTTTATTTCTATACAAAATTTTGACAAAATTTTATTTCTATAGAAAATTTTGTCAAAATTTAATTTTTATAGAAAATTTTGTCAAAATTTTATTTTTATAGAAAATTTTCTCAACATTTTATTTCTATAGAAATTTTTTATTTCTATAGAAAATTTTGTCAAAAAAAATATAATTTTTTTGGTCAAAATTTTATTTCTTAGAAAATTTTGTCAAAATTGAATTTCTATAGAAAATTCAAAATTTTATTTCTATAGATAATTTGACAAAAATTTTATTTATATAGAAAATTTTGTCAAAATTTAATTTTCTATAGAAAATTTTGTCAAAATTTTATTTTTATAGAAAATTTTCTCAACATTTTATTTCTATAGAAATTTTTTATTTCTATAGAAAATTGTTCTCAAAAAAAAAAAAAAAATAGAATTTTTGGTCAAAATTTTATTTCTTTAGAAAATTTCGTCAAAATTGAATTTCTATAGAAAATTCAAAATTTTATTTCTATACAAAATTTTGACAAAATTTTATTTTTATAAAAAGTTTTTTAAAAATGTTTTTTCTATAGAAAATTTTGTTAAAATTTTATTGCTAGAGTAAATTTTGTCAACTTTTTATTTCTATAGAAAATTTTGTCAAAATTTTATTTCTATAGACAATTTTGTCAAAATTTTATTTCTATAGAAAATTTTGTCAAAAATTTTTTAATTATTGAAAATTTTGTCAAATTTTTATTTCTATAGAAAATTTTGTCAAAATTTTATTTCTATAGAAAATTTTGTCAAAATTTTATTTCTATAGAAAATTTTGTCAAAATTTCAGTTCTATACAAAATTTTGTCAACATTTTATTGCTATAGAAAATTTTGACAACATTTAATTTTTATAGAAAATTTGTTTAAAATTTTCTTTCTATAGAAAATTTTGTCAAAATTTTATTTCTATAGACAATTTTGTTACAATTTTATTTCTATAGAAAATTGTGTCAAACATTTAATTTTATAGAAAATTTTATCGAAAATTTATTTCTAAAGAAAATTTTCTCAAAATTTTATTTCTATAGAAATTTTTGTCGAAATATTATTTCTAAGGAAAATTTTGTCGAAATTTTATTTAAGGAAATTTGTAATTTTCTCTATAGATAATTTTGTCAAAATTTATTTATTTTGTCAAGAAAATTTGTTTAAATTTTATTTCTATAAAAATTTGTCAAAATTTTATTTTCTATAGACAATTTTGTTACAATTTATTATAGAAAATTGTGTCAAACTTTATTCTATAGAAATTTTATCGAAATTTATTTCTAAAGAAAATTTTCTCAAAATTTTATTTCTATAGAAAATTTTGTCGAAATATTATTTCTAAGGAAAATTTTGTCGAAATTTTATTTCTAAGGAAAATTTTGTAAAAATTTTGTTGCTATAGATAATTTTGTCAACATTTTATTTAATTTTGTAAAAATTTCAGTTCTATAGAAACTTTTGTCAACATGTTATTGCTATAGAAAATTTTGACAAAATTTTATTTATATAGAAAAATTTTTTTTTCTATAGAAAAGTTTGTCAAAATTTTATTTCTTTAGTAAATTTTCTCAAAATTTTATTTCTTTAGACAATTTTGTTACAATTTTATTTCTATAGAAAATTTTGTCAAAATTTTAATTCTATAGAAAATTTTGTCGAAAATTTTATTTAATTTTGTCAAAATTTCAGTTCTATAGAAAATTTTGTCAACATCTTATTGCTATAGAAAATTTTGACAAAATTTTATTCTTATAGAAAATTTTTTCAAATTTTTTCTTATAGAAAATTTTGTCAAAATTTTATTTCTATAGAAAATGTTGTAAAAATTTTATTTCTATAGAAAATTTTTTTCAAAATTTTATTTCTATAGAAAAATTTGCCAAAATTTGATTTCTATAGAAAATTTTGCCAAATTTTATTTCTATAGGAAATTTTTGTCAAAACTTTATTTCTATAGAAATTTTTTGTCAACATTTTATTTCTAAAGGTAATTTTCTCAAAATTTTATTTCTATTTGTCACATTTTTTTCTATAGAAAATTTTGTCAAAATTTTATTTATTATTATTTAATTATTTAAACTATACTTAAATTATAGTAGATATAAGATGTATGTGAGTAATAGAGGGAAGAGGGCCATCAGCTAGCAAAGTTTTATTTCTATAGAAAATTTTGTCAAAATTTTATTTCTATGAGGTATGCCAAAATATGTGATTTTGGAGCTTTAGGATGGAGCTGTCTGTAGGCAGATTACAACATTAGGGTTACCATATGCCAAAATAAAAGCGGCAACCCTGAAAAGTAGAGAGAGTATAGAGTTTACTTCATTTGGTGCAAGTTGTATAGTTTAGTATTTTAGTTTATTTAATGTAGCTTAAATTGTTTGCTATCTTCTGTTTTCTTGTAAATTCAATTCAAATTGTTTGCAATTTAATTTAATATTAGTTTTTTTAATATAATTAAACATTTGTTTATTTTTAAATTTCTAAATATACTTCGATTTTTGTTTAATTCAATGCCATTTAAATTTTATTGTCATTTAATTTAACATTAAAATTTAAAAATAAAGTGAAAATGATTTTAATGTAATTTAAATTTATTTATATTTAAATTTATTAAATGTATTTTGATGTTGTTTTTTATGTCATATACATTATTGTTCATAAACACTGCCCTGTATGTTTTACTTAATCGAAGTACAAAAAGAATTAACCAAGTATAAGAAAATGATAGCAATTTAAAATTGCTTAATTTACTCTTATGTTCGTTTGTGTTTTTTTTATTAATAAAATGAATTAAAGTAAATTGGTTTAATGTACAACAATTGGCGCTATTGAGTTATTACATAAAATATTTAAAGTATCCCAGAAATATCGGGATCCCATACGAAATCCCGGGATTCTATATTTCGAAATCTGAATTCCGGGATTTTTAATCGAATCGTAGACATCCCTAAGTAGTACTAATCGAAATATTTTAAAATAGTTTATCGTTGAAACGTTTTCATTGTGTGTATATAGTAACCAAGTGCTGTGTTGTTTGGTATACAGAGATGTTGTTACCACAGCCGACAAAGCATGAATGTGGTGTATCGGCGCAGCAGCATGAAGAAGCCTCATACATGTTGACATGATATACTATACATCCAGCATAAGTTCGGCTCAACATTACTCAAGCTTTAAAAGGAGCAACAACAATAAACCTACACAAAGGCAAACGAAACACATACAAGAGGAAAAATATCACCAAAAAAGCAAAACAAAATGAAAATACTACGAATCATGTTTCGTTACCAAAAACAACAACAACAACAGTAGAAAAAAATACAAACAAAACAACGACGGCAGGCAGTAGCAATGACAACACTACCTTCACAAAAGAACTTAGTTATTTGAGTGGCGGGATTTTGTTTTCAAGATGTGTGTGTTGTGTGCTGTTGCTGTTGTTATGATTTTCCGTTAATTTTGTTTTTGGGCTATGAAGAGATTCACTCTAGTATTTCATTGTCAAGCATCAGAGTCAAAAACACGATGGACGCACACACACACACACCCACACTCGCACACGACATAAATCCACATCAGGTTTCATTCATTGTTTTTTTTATTTTTCCTCTACTCAGCTCTCACACGAGAAACGATGAATCCTTTGAAGATATGAGTGTGCGTGTGTGTGAGAGTTTGGGTTTTACTTCTTGGGCAGTGTTGCCTTTGTGAAAATAATGCTAAAAAAATATTTAAAATAAATGAAAAGTACACATGTTTTTCCGGTATGGCGACAAAGCTCTTTAATATTAAAAGGGATCAATTACATTAATTTTATAAAGCTTTTCAACAGTGTGACCAGTCCAAAATTTTCTTCCAGCTATATGCGTTAAAATGATGCTAAAAAAAATGCTAAAAGTGCCGAATAATGATGCTAAGTTCAACTTTGGGTTTAGTGAATTCCTCGAATTTATTGTGATAATTGGTTGATAGTTTTGCTGCAAATAGAGAATGGTGGTGAGGAATGTGATAATCCCGAAACGGCCCCCCATCCCACCATCTTGAAGTCTAACAGGTTGGCTGACAAGTCCGCGGTCTGACACATAGATGGCGTCGCTAGTATTAAATGCATATTATTTTTATATAGTACCAATCTTCAAATGATTCGTGTCAAAATTTGACGTCGGTAAGTCAATTAGTTTGTGAGATAGAGCGTCTTTTGTGAAGCAACTTTTGTTATTGTGAAAAAAAGGAATTTCGAGTTTTGATAAATACTGTTTTCTGAAGGGGAAAAATACGGTGGAAGCAAAAACTTGGCTTGATAATGAGTTTCCGGACTCTGCCGCAGGGAAATCAACAATAATTGATTGGTATGCAAAATTCATGAAATGAGCACGGAGAACGGTGAAGCGGTGGACCCGAAAGAGGTGGTTACCGACGAAAACATCAAAAAAATCCACAAAATGATTTGTGAATGACGTAAAATGAAGTTGATCGAGATAGCAGAGGCCTAAGAGATATCAAAGGAATGTGTTGGTCATAAAACTAGCGTTTTATTCTATTTAATATTTTTCGTTAACTTAGTCAACCATATGGGATCTGGTCAAGAAAAGATTTTCTTTAAAGAGTATGGTCAGGGGAAGTCTGGCACAAAAACTGAAGTACTGATTAATCACTCCAAGGTTTCCACACATGTGTTCCGTACATTTCAAAACAATCGGACTACTTGCTTTTTCGTTTATATACAGAAATAGGGCGGTTATGCAGATGTAAAACGGACCGGCTAAACAAACGTCCGGTAGGGGGTGTTCCCTTTCAACAAATTTTTTGTTTTTTTAATTGTTCTGTATTCAAATCTGTGGACAATCTTCTACATTTCCTGTGAATTAAGCGTGGTTTGTAAAAGGGGAGATATATTCTCCTCAACATATCGTCCAATAAATCGGAAAGTAATCTAAGACCATAGTAACATTTGTTAAAGTTTGTACACCGAGAATAACTTCCCACACATATACCGGGAAATGAAGCACCCTCCACGTTGCCTGTCAACTTCATGTAAATTTAAGTTTTTTACATAAAAAAGTCTGGCAGAAGCCTGCGAAAAAATTATGTACCAATTTATCGACAATCCTCTACTTTCTATTCTCAAAAAATCGAGCAAAAATGAACCCCCTCTTTCGCTCCTTCCCGACCAGATATCGTAAATTCATGTACCCTATATTCATTTCACATACTACCCAACTTCACTATTCCCCTTCCAAACAGACATCGAAAAATCATGTACCCTGTATAAATTTAATCATATTCTTCCTATTTTTTTTTTAAATGACGTCACTTTCTCTGCAAATTGAAAGAAAATCTGGAAACTTTCCTTCAAGTTTCATAGTGTGGGGAAAAGGAGAAGGTTCCCGTCCAAATACCCAAAAATCAAGTACACCATATAGATATCGTAACCTTGTGACGACGAAAGTCGCTAACGCTCGTTTTCCTCCCCACTGAGCTGTCTGTGTTTTGTTATTGTTGTTTGAATTTTTATTTGTTATTGAATTTTATTTGTTGAACTTTTCCTTTTCTTGAATTGAATTATTTATTATTTTTTTGAATATAATATATGGATTTTGATCTCGACATGAATTGGTTTTACTTTAATACATGAGTTGTCAATAGCCATGTAATACCCTTCTGTATTACCTTCCCTCGTTGCTGGTTATCTACATTACCTTCTCTTCATTACCTACCCTCATACTTGTTTACAATATTGTCCACCATACACCGTTACCTGCCACGCACCTGAGTTGTAAACAAGTAAGGGCAATGAACCTTCAACCAAACCTATAAGCATGAGCTATGATCAACGCATCAGCATACACAACAGCGAACAACCAAACATACATAAGCATTGCCTACGATCAACGCATCAACATACCCAACAACGAACAACCAAACATACATAAACATTGCCTATGATCAACGCATCAACATACTCAACAGCGAACAGCCAAACATACATAGGGACAATGCATCGATCGACAAAGGGACAAGCTAGCAACGAACCAACAACCGCACATATGGTTATACAGTAGGCAGCCAGTATACGTAAGCATGAGCATAGGTCAATGCTGGTGGGTGTAAAAAGGGTTTTGTTATTGCAACAGAAATGATGCTGTGTAGTGAAGTAGACGTCAGCAGCGATGCGTAGGGACACTATAAAAGGGGCAAAGTAGGTCAAACAGGGGGATCAGTTTTGTGTGAACGAGCAACCAGGCGAGAAGGTGAGTTGAAGTAGAACATAACATCAGAACATTTCAAGTGAGTTAAGACGTACCCCACTTGGACATCAGCTAGACACGACACGGATTGAGACATCAGCAAGACAAGACACAAGTAACAATACACTTAGACACGACACGACTCCATAGTGACAGGATACCGCGAGTCATTGCAGCCACTGGTATCACGTTCGCTTAGACACGACTCAACAGTGACAGGATACCGCGAGTCTTCACAGCCACTGGATCCACGTTCACTTAGACACGACCCAACAGTGACAGGATACCGCGAGTCTTACAGCCACTGTATCACGTTCGCTTAGAACACGACACGACTCAACAGTGATAGGATACCGCGAGTTCTTCACAGCCAACTGGTATCACGTTCACTTTGACACGTCTCACTCAACAGTGGACAGGATACCGCGAGTCTTCACCGCCACAAGTAACAATACACTTAGACACGACTCCATAGTGACAGGATACCGCGAGTCTTCACAGCCACTGGTATCACGTTCGCTTAGACACGACACGACTCAACAGTGACAGGATACCGCGAGTCTTCACAGCCACTGGTATCACGGTCACTTAGACAAAACACGACTCAACAGTGACAGGATACCGCGAGTCATCGCAGCCACTGGTATCACGGTCACTTAGACAAACACGACTCCACGTGACAGGAATACCGCGAGTCATCGCAGCCAACTGGTATCACGTCACCTAGACAAGACACGACCCAACAGTGACAGGATACCGCGAGTCACCGCAGCCACTGGTATCACGTCACTTAGACAAGACACGACCCCACAGGATACCGTGAGTCTTCCCGTTCACTTAGACACGACGTGACAGCTCATCCGACCCCGTCACCGTGACCCGACTCCCTACCAATCCTACTCGCATCGCCTGCCTCGTCGTGACCTGCACCGCAGCTGGCGTGGTTTCCTATACCGCCGACCCAGCTCATTTCACCGCCGCCGGGCCAAGCCGAGGAGTCATACGCCACCGTGAACTGATGAGTTGATTAATTCAAATCTAGTAAGTTAGACCAAGACATTGTTTACCGCCTAGGCAACTTAACTAACTGTCAATAAACACTCAGCGTAAAACCGAAATCACCTCTTGTGTTCTCTTTGTCCCTGAAATAAACAAATTTCTGTGACGAACCCGGCCCCGTGAGCTATACCCCAGCCTTGTGGGGAAAACCTGTCGTTACAGTGGCGCCCGAGCAGGGACCTAGAGACACAACGAAAGAAAGCAATCGTCTGCAGACTAGTGAAAGTGAGTGAAATTTCAAAATGAGTGTGCCGTTGCGAGCTTCGTGGGCCTACAGTCTACGCAAGGAGGATCTCATCAGCTATTTGACCGAATTCAAGCGGGAAACTAGCGGAAATGTGGATGAATTGAGAAGGCGGTTTGGACAACTGCTGGGAGAGGAACATGAGCCCCAAACTTTGGAACGACTACTACAGCTGCAAGAAAAGCATGACTCGTCATCAACAAATACAGAAGCCAAGTCTATACCCTCAGGCAGGACTCTAAGCCTGCCGGGAGTCGGCGCAGCGGGAAGTTCTGCGGGCCATGTCTCGCCAGGAGCGGCCAGGTTGCAAGAGCGCAGCCATCATGACCAATTTCAACAGGCACGCAGCGGGGAGCGGCCAGGCGAGAGTATACTTGATATTAGGGCTGTAGCGGAGCAGGTGCGAAAATGGGGTGTCCATTACGACGGGGGAAACGACCCACTGGAATTTATGGAAAGGCTCGAGGAGTTGGTGGACATGTATGCCCTCGACCTGGACGTGTTACCTAAAATGATGCCAGAAGTGCTACGTGGGCAGAGCCTTGGTGTGTACCGCAATACACCGACCCGGTGGACCACGTGGGGCTATTCAAAGAGATTTTCTGCGATTTTTCCTGCGCGGGCGAGATACTTCGAACAGCTGGAGGTATAATTCGGAAGCGCAAAACGAGGAAGCCAACAGGAAGTCGTTCAAGAAATTACGGCCCTTTGCTTGCAAAATACATGGATTGGCGTCACCACACAAGTACAGCGCAGGAGCAAAAGATAGAGGCGATATTTTCACGCGAATGCCATGCCAGAGGTATCTTGGTATCATTAAGACGACGACGACTTTATGACGCTGCGCGAATTGCGAGAGATGGCGAGATCTAGAAAGCTTACCCGTCGCTGGCGCGGGCCTAGCCGAAGAACAACACGCGGCCGGATCGCGAGCCAGCGAGTCGAAGTACAAGGCGGTCGCCACCCGAATAACGGGATGTGACCCCAGGAACCGTATGCAGGACGCCTGCGGCCAAAAGAATGGGCAGTTAATGCAGGACCGAATGCCGGGAACGAGCCAGTTATGTTCTTGGGAACTGCGGCAAACATGGCATAAGAACGATCCATTGCTGTCGCCGGCCACGGCCGGGAAACGAGAAACCGAGCCCGCGTGGAGTCGAGGGCACACGGGTTCACACCCACTCAACGATACCGCCTCGTACAGTAGAACCGCGTTATATCTGGAAAGCTAACTCGAAACTCGTCGCCCGAATTACTAGATTGGACAGCCGCCAGTTAGCAGCAACGATTTGATCCACTGGACAACTGGTATTGCTTTCTGAGCGAGGTGTTAGCGAGAGACAATTGCGGAGGACACCCGGCACACCCGCGCCGTTACCTCACGAACTGTGACGCTTGGCCGATGGATCGCACAACAAATTCGGCAAGGCAATCGAAGCTAATCAAGCTGCAACTTGGTGATAAAGCAAATTAGCGCAAGAATTCCTGTGATATGCTGGAGACAACCGAGAATGTTATAGCTGGGTTTGGATTT
>PGFW01074561.1:18552-36260 GCA_003123925.1 Haematobia irritans | reverse complement strand
AGTTAAATTGGGATAATTAGTAAGACTTCAGCGTTAACCAATAGAGTTCCAATTAGCGAATAAAAATGTGTTGTAATAAAAGCGAAATACTCATATCACAATTTCTATACAATAGGCCTCCTTCCTGGGTCCATGCGCTATAATTAAAAAAAAAAATGGTTAACAGTGAAACCTTTCAAGCTAAAACACTACTGAAAACAGAACGCATCTCAAAGCAAGAGAGCACAATTGTCATGAGAGAGTTTGCCTAATATTAATACATTAAACCTCCAAAATAGTCAGCCAGTATTATCGATGTGCAAGGCGCGTATCAGATCGTTAAAACCATTCTGTGCATTAAGATCTAACGTTGTCGTGACTTAATTTCTCAACACCATATCCATTATAACAATTCATACTGGCGCCCAACACGATCGATTTCTCTCAACACGGTTAGCAGTTCTTTGAAATGAAATATAATTCACATAATTGCATATGACAGAAAATAAATATTCCAAATTTCCAATTATTTATATCACGAAAAAAACTCTCCTAAACGATTTTTCTATTTCTATATGATACACTATCATCTCAACATATATGCAAGAATGTCAATGGTCATAATAACATATATATCACTGTTATATGTGATTAATGTCCTTAATCATATTATATCTGACACTTTGCAGTATTCAGTTCATTTAAATTTGTTATTATACATTTGGGGCATCATTAAGGATTTATTTAAATGGAAATATTATTATGATTATTAATGAGATATTGTAGTAAAAGCATAAAGGGAGACGACAGAAAAGGAAAATAACAAAAAGAGAACAGAGTCGATTTTAAAATAAAACACAAAGTAAAGACTTTATAATTATCGAGCTAATACTCCATATACAAACTTGCGTATCATAACCATAACAAAATAAAATTTTGCCTAAACTTCTCGAGAGAAAGGAATTTGTCCCACGATTACGTATTAAGTAAAATATTAATAGACCAGTAATCTTCCGACCAAGTATGTGCAGTAAATCAATATTGTTAAAGACGTTACATATATACATAAGTATAGCTCTAACATTATTAACTAATATATGCCATATTGAGATTTAAATCAAATTAAAAATATATTCTAATAAATATATTTGCAAAACCAAAAAAAAACTAAATTTCACCAAAGAAATTACCTATAATCAAAGACATATTGACAAAATTTCCGCAAAGCAAATGAAAAAGTTGAGGCAAATTATTCCAACAGCAAAAGAAAGTGACAAAAGTTGCCTATAATAACAAAATTTCCGGATGGCAAAATTTCACTATTTTTCAACAAAAATATTAAGAACAAAAATTTTTCTGTAATCCAAAAAAAATTGGAACAAAAAATTCCATATAGACAATAAAATTAAAACAAAAGAAAAATCATTTCTGTAGAGAACATGAAAATTTTAAAGAAATTTTTCTACAAAAAATGAAAATTTAAAAAAAAAAAAATTTCTAATGATATAAAAAATTAAACAACAAACATTTACCCTATAAAGAAATGAAATTTTTGAACAATCTCAATCAAAATACTCTAATGAAATGAAACTTAAAAAAAAAAATCCGTTATAGAAATGTAATTTTGACAAAAATCATCTATATATAGAAATAAAATTTTGACAAATTCTGCTATAGAAATAAATTTTGACAAAAATTTCTATACAAATCAAATTGTTTTAAAAATTATCTACGAATACTCAATTTGACAATCAAATTTGGAAACGAAATTAAAAACAAATACTCAACATAAAAGTTTTTTAAGCAAAGATTCTATAGAAATGAAACTTTTAAGAAATTTTCGCTAGAAATAAAATTCTTTAAAAAAAATTTTCTATAAAAGCTGATATTTTCACAAATTTCTTGCTAGAATTGAAATTTTTGCAGAAATATTTCCAATAATAGAAATCGAATTTTAGCCAAGAAAATTTACCATATAGAAATGAAAATTTTAACGAAAAAATATTCCGCTAGAAATAAAATGTTAAAAAATATTTCATATAAAATATGATATATTCACAAAATTTCCGCTAGAAATGAAAATTTTAGAAATTTCCGTAAAATGAAAATTTTAGAAAATTTCCGCTAGCAATGAAATGTTGCAGAAAATTTTCCGATGAAATAGAATTTGCAGGAAAAATTGTATAGAATGATAATTTTTAAGAAATTTCTATTAAAATGCAAGTTTAAAAATTTTTTCTAATGAATATAAAATTTTAAGAAAAAGATTCCTATAGTAAATGAAATTTTGACAAAATCTCTCTACAGAAATAACTTACAATAACTTCTATAAAAATAAAATATTTGACAAAAAATTCTTCTTATAGGAATAAACTTTTGACAAAAATTAGTCTACGGAAATAGAAATGTTGAAAAAATTTTCCAGGAAAATTGAGATAAAAAAAAAAGATCCTACATGAAATAAAACTTTTAACAAATTTCCTAATTAGAAAATGAAAATTTTAAGAAATTCGCCGTTAGGAAATACAACTTTAACCAAAATTTTCTCTATAGAAAACGACACATTCAGAAATTTTCCGCTACGAATGACAATTATCAGAAATTTTCCGATAGAAATGAAATTTTTTTTTTTGCAGAAAATTTCTATAGATTAGGAAATTTTAAGAAAAATTTCCGCTAGAAATAAAAATGTTTAAAAAATTTATGCCCTACAAAAAGTAAAATTTTTTAAAAAAAATTCCCTTGTTAGAAATGAAATTTTCAGAAGAATTTACCTATAGAAATAAAATTAAAAAAAAAATCGGCTAGTGCATGATATTTTCAGAAAATTTCTGATAGAAATTAAGATTTTCATAAAATTTCCTATAGAAATGCAAGATGTTTATAAGAAAATTTCCGCTAAAAAAAGTTTCAAAAAATTTTGTAAAAAAAATGAATTTTCAGAACATTCCGCTTTAGCATGAAATTTTCAGAACATTTTCCACTAGCAATGAAATTTTCAAATAATTTCATATAGGAAATGAAATTCCAGAAAATTCCGGTTAGCAATGGAATTTTCAGAAAATTGTCCCTCACAATGAAATTTTAAGAAATTATCCACTATGGATGAAAATTTTAAGCAAATCTTCCTATATAGAAATGAAATTTTAAGCAAATTTTCGTTCGAGGAATAAATGTTTCAGAAAAATTGTCCGCTACTTGATGTAATTTACAAAAAATTTCCTATAAGAAATGAAATTTTCAAAAAATTTCTATAGAATCAAATTTCAGAAAATTTCCGCTAGCAATGGGAATTTTCAAAATTTGCCGCAAAATGAATTTTAAGAATAATATTCCGCTAGGAATGGAAATTTCCTAAGAAATGAAATTTAAGCAAACGTTCTTCGCGTAGAATAAATTTTCAGAAAATTTCCGCTAGCAATGAAATTTTCAGAACATTTCGCTACCGATGAAATTTTCAGAAAATTTCCTATAGAAATGAAATTTTCAGAAAATTTCCGCTAGCAATGGAATTTTCAGAAAATTTCCGCTAACAATGAAATTTTAAGCAAATTTCCTATAAAAATGAAATTTTCGCTAGGAATAAAATATTCAGAAAATTTCCGCTAGCCGAATGAAATTTTCAAAAAATTTCCATATAGGAAATGAAATTTTCAGAAAATTCCACTAACAATGAAGTCTTAAGAAAATTTCGCTAGGAATAAATTTCCTATAGCGAAATGATAATTTTTAAACAAAATTTCGCTAGGAATAAATTTTCAGAAAATATCCGCTAGCAATGAAATTTTCAGAAAATTTCTTATAGAAATGAATTTTTAGAAAATTTCCTTATAGAAAGTGAAATTTTCTATGAAAATTTCCTACAGAAAATAAATTTTCCAGAAAAGGGAAGTTTTCAAAAATTTCCTATAGAAAACAAAATTTTAGAAATTTCCTATAGTGAATCAATTTTAAGAAAGGACATCATAGCAAAAAAAAAAGAATTTTTTTTTGAACAAAATTCCGGTATAACAAAGAAATGGACTATATTTTCAATAGCAAAGAATTTTGACAAAGATTTAATATTAGCACAAGAATATTGAGAAAGCATACTGCAAAGAATTTTGAAAATTTCTTATAAGTAAGTAATTCTTGACAAAATATCCTATAATTAAGACAATTTTGACAAAATTTCCTATAGCCAAGGAATTTTTGACAGATAATTATGTCATAAGACAGACAAAAAAAGACATTTCCTACAGCAAAGGATACTGTTGACAAAATTTCACATAGCCAAAGAAATTGGACAAAATGGCATATATCAAAGAAATTTTTGACAAAAATTTCCTATTGCATAAGAAATTTTACAAAATATCATATAAGAAATGCAATTTTTGACAATAATTTCTATTGCCCACAGAAACTTGTGCACAAAAAATTTATATGAAACAAAGAAATTTTGATAAAATTGTCTCATATATAAAAAGAAATTTTGATAAATTTCCTGTATATAACGAGATTTTGACAACATTCTTATGCAAAGAAATTTAGCCAAAACTTTCCTACAGAAAAAAAAATGTTGCCCAAAATTTTTTATAGTTAAAGAAGCGATTTAGCGAAATCTTGACTAAATAATAAGAATTTCCATATATCAAAAGAAAGTTTGGAAAAATAATCTACTGAAAATCAATGTCTAAAAGGAATTTAGAAAATCAATGTAATATAATTTTATATAAAGTTAATTTGAATGATTTATGAACTTTTCCACCAATTTCTTAAAGAAATTAAAATATTCTAAACATTATTATGGAATTGTATCATTGTGCGTCTAAGTAATACTAATAGCCAGTTTATCTAACCCATAGTGCGTATTATCAACATTTGTATGATATCGCTTATACTTTATGAAGGTAGTAGCTACAGTATCAGCCGTTCTGTTTTTTATTCCAATTTCGTATTATTCAACTTTTTATAAAAAATTGTACCAGTGTATAATAAAATTATTTTTTTAAAATATTTCACAAATTTCTTATAAGCACTTGTTTATATGTTTCTAGTTTTTCATTTTGAAATGCGTATATAACCTTCTGTGAGATTAGTAAATTAAAACATTTATAATCGCAATCATAAACAACAATTGCATAAAATATGCCATAAAATAGAAGGATTAGTATGTCAAGATATATATATATATACATTGTTTATCGTTGTACAAATTATCTTCTGTATTGTATATGAATGAGTTGGTTCTAATACTCAGACATTTGACAATCTCTAATGAACGAAGGGACAAATGTGCATTCTACTATCCCTTTTTGCAAATAAAACAAGGAGTGTGGTTAGCTTTGTTTTAAACGGGCGGGGAAGTATTATATTCCTACAATATGTCTTTTGAGAAAGAGTCAATTGTTAGTAAACTCAATGTTTATTACTTATAAAGAGCAAATTACTTTATATACTTTTATTATCAATACTGTATTGTCCTTTTCCTTGGACCCTTTACTTGCTGCATAGGCATTCTTGATCCTTTTGAAATGGTTTGATATTAATATCTTAAATAAATATTTTGGTTCATATGACAATCAAATCTCTTCTTCCGCATAAGACATTTTATGTTCATTTAAGAATTTTACAAAAATATTTGCCAATTGATCTGCTGTGTAGGTTGTATTGAATGTCACTAATAGGACACTTTGTGGCGGCATCCAATATAAGTGGGGGAAATTGAATAAATTATGGTATTAGTAAAGAAATTTAATTTGACTCTGAAGTTAAATAGTGTTATAAGACTTCATTAATATATTTTAGACTTTCAAAATGTATTTCAAAATATATGAGATGGTGAGGATAGAAGTGAGAGAAGAAGAACATAAAATCAAAGGTGCAACGACGCTGTTTCTTTTTTTTTATATATCCACCACACCAGTAGGATGGGGGGTATATTAACTTTGTCATTCCGTTTGTAACACATCAAAATATTGCTCTAAGACCCCATAAAGTATATATATTCTGGGTCGTGGTGAAATTCTGAGTCGATCTGAGCATGTCCGTCCGTCCGTCCGTATGTTGAAATCACGCTAACTTCCGAACGAAACAAGCTATCGACTTGAAACTTGGCACAAGTAAGTCTGTTAGTGATGTAGTCGGATGGTATTGCAAATGGGCCATATCGGTCCACTTCTTACGATATAGCCCCCATTCAAACGGACCCCAAATTTGGCTTGCGAGGCCTTCTAAGAGAAGCAAATTTCATCCGATCCGGCTTGAAATTTCGGCGTACATGTTTAGTATATGTCTAACAACCTGCAAAAATTGCGTCCACATCAGGTCCATAATTATATATACCCCCATATAAGCGATCCCCGATTTGGCTGGGCGCAGGCCCTAATGAGAAGCAAATTCTTCATCCGATCCGGCTGAAACTTTGGTAATGGTGTAGTATAATGGTCTCTAACAACTCATGAAACAAAATTGCGTCCACATCGGTTCAATAATTATATATAGCCCCCATAATAAACATACCCCAATTTTGGCTTGCGAGCGGCCCCAAGAGAAGCCAAAATTTCATCTGATCACGCGCTGAAATTGTACATGTGTCAGATATAATGGTCATCTACAGAACCATGCAAAAATTTGGTCCACCATCGTCTTATTATATATAGCCCGCGCATATAAACCGATCCCCCTATTTCGGCTTGCGCGAGGCCCTCTAATGAGAAGCAAAATTTCATCCGATCCGGTCTGAAATTGGTACATGGTGTTGGTATATGCGTCGCGAACAACCATGCAAAATTGTCACATCGCCGTCCATAATTATATATAACCCCCATATAAACGATCCCCCGATTTGGCTGCGAGGCCTCTAAGAGAAGCAAATTCATCCGATCCGGCGAATTTCGTACGTTGATGTTACGTATATGGTCTCTAACAATCCATCGCAAACAATTGGTCCACATCGGCTTCATTAATTATATATAGCCCCCATATAAACCGATCACAGATTTGACCTCCGGACACCTCTTGGAAGTAACCAAAAATTCATCTGATTAAGTGAAAGTTTTGCCGTAGTGAGTGTTAATATATGGCCTCAAACGCCCGTGCAAAAATCTGTCGATATCGTTCATAATCTATATATAGCGCCCCATATAAACCCGATCCCCAGATTTGACCTCCAAGAGCCCCTTGGAAGAGTCGAATTCTCCATTCGGTTGAAATTGGTACTGATGTTAGTATTATGGTATCCAACAACCATGTAGGAATAAGCAGTTTAAGAGTACCACAACCAAGTAATTTCGAGTTGTGATGACAGATCTTTCGTAGAAGTTTTCTACGCAATCCATCGCGTGGTGGGTTACATAAATTCGGCCTGACGAACTTGCGGCGTTATATACTTGTTTTTTTTTTTTTTAATGTGGTCATTCCAATGGAAATATTACAAACATTCGCATGACGCAGGAGCCCAACAAAGAGGTCTGCTATTTTTTTTTTTTTTTTAATTCGAAAAAAGAAAATTGTAAATTTTATTTTTTTTTTGTTAGTGCAGCCGATGTATCAGGCTCACTTAGACTATTCAGCCATTGTGATTCACATTGTGATGAACTCCTCTTCTTATGACTGAGTGCTGCTCATGCATGTTAAGCTTTTTATAGCCGAGTCCCGAACGGCGTTCCAATTGCCAGTGAACTACTTAGAGAAACTTTGAAACCCTAAGAAATGTCACCCAGCATTTTGTTACCTGAGTGTGAAATTCACCGCTGAAAACTTTTTGTGTTCGCTCGAAGCAGGAATCAACCCAAGACCTTGCAAGGCGGGCAATCCTAACCATTATCACGTTGACACCCTGATTTCCGATATATCAACGAGTTTAAAAATTAAAATTTGTCAAAAAGGATTTTGTACAAAATTTTCCTATTGCAAAACAAATTTGACAAAATTTCCCCATAGCAAAAAAAAATATGTTTCTATACAAAGAAATTTTGATAAAATTTTCCTAACAGGTTGGCTGATAAGTCCCCGGTCTAACAACGAACAACACATTTTTTTTTTCAAAATAATTTTTTATTATGCAACGATAGTTCCCTTCAAGCCAGCAGATACAAGATTATAACGACCTCCAAATTTTTGACAAAATTTTCTAATTGCACAACAAGATTTTGAAAAAAATTCCCCATAGCAAAAAAAAAATGTTTTCTATTACCAAAGAAATTTAGATACAAATTTTGCTAAACAGTTGGCTGATAAGTCCCCCGGTGAACAAAGAACAAAACACACTTTTTTTTTGTCAAAATTAATTTTTTTATTCATTCAACATAGTTTCCCTTCAAGAGCGATACAAGGATTATAAACGACCTTCAATTTTGACAAAATTTTCTATTGCAAACAAATTTTGAAAAAATTCCCATAGGGCAAAAAAAAAATGTTTTTTATACCCAAGCAAATTTTGATAAATTTTCTAACAGGTTGGCTGAATAAGTCCCCGTTCTAAACAAAGAAGAATCACATTTTTTTCTGTCAATTCATTTTTATTATTCAATTCTATTCTTCAAGAGCGTAACGATATACAACTTCAATTTCTATGATACCATTTTGTAGTACTCCTTGGCGTTTTGCCTCAAATATTCATTTCGGCGATCACCTTATTGCAGCCAAATTTTTCCTGCGAGCATCTTTGAGATCTGAACATAGAAAATTCAGCGCTAGGGTCCAGATCTGGAGAATACGTTGGGTGTGGGAACAATTTCGAAGCCCAATTCGGAATTTTTGCCATTCGTTCTCAATTAATCTTGTGGCACGGTGCGTTGTCTTGTGGAACACACACTATTGTTTCTTCTATCATATGTCGCCGTTTTGCCGCGATTACGACCTTCAAACGCTCCAATAAACGCTATAAAATCACGTTTGATCGGTGTCTCCCTTCTCAAGATAATCGATAAAAAATTTTCCATGCGCATACCAAAAACAGAGGCACATTCTTGCCAGCCGGACTTGTTGAGTTTTTACCACGCTTGGAGACGGTTCCCACGGTTGCTGTCCACTCAGGCGTTAGTCGATTGGACTCAGGAGTGTGTGATGGGACGCCATGTCATCCATTTACAATCATCGGAGAAAACTCGCCGTGTATTTACGAGTTAACAGCTGCAAACACACTACAGAATCATCAAACGTTGTTTGTGTTGAGTCAAATGTGAGGCTCGCGTGGCCTTTTGCACAGAGCTTCCCGCTTATCCAAGATATTGGATGAATGATATGACCAACAAGTTCCTTTGATAACTTTAAGGCCTGCCTATCTCGATCATACTTCATTTTACGGTATCAAAAATAAATTTCTTGGATTTTTTTGATTTTTTCGTTTCGGTACACCTCTTTCGGCGGTCACTGGTGTTCACGTCCCCCGTGTCATTTCACCACGGCTTGAATTTTAGATACCAATCAATTATTGTGATTTCCTGGGGCAGAGCGTCGGATAACTTCATTATCAGCAGTTTTGCTTCACCGTTATTTTTCCTTCAGATAACTATTTTATCAAAAACACGGAAATTCTTTTTTCCTCATTTTTCACAATAACAAAAGTTGCTTCCAAAGACGTCTATTTCACAAACTAATTGACTTACAGACGTTCAATTTTTGACACGAATTCATTTAGGTTGTGGGCTACTATATAAAAATAATATGCATTTAATACTAGCGACTTATCAGCCAACCTTTTATTCTACTGGTATACCAGTGGAGCGTATGTTTAATATTAATTAATATAAACATGAGCTAAGGGGTCGTATGATTTATATTAAATAATTTTAAAATGGGCAATGTTCAGTACTCTGATATCACAATGGACTTGATTTCTAAATGCTCCTCAAATAATGGATTTGTGCAGTAATATGCGTTTACTATAACTATTAAAATTGTATACCCCTAAAGTGTATGATTAATTTTAATAAATACCAACATCGGATAAGGGGGCGTATGATTTATAATAAATTATTTTAAAATATACAATATTCAGGTGCTCTGGTATTACAATGGAACTGATACCAAGGGGCGCCGCAATCAATAGATTGTTACTATACCTATTAAACTTGTATACCATTGAAGTGTATGGTTAATTTTGATTAATACCAACATGAGATAAGGAGGCGTATGATTTATATTAAATTATTTTGGCATAGGTTTCCTGGTTCTCTGTGGTTAAAAAAAACTCATATTAGTAGATATATGACATTCTTCGACTTACTTAATTACTTTATTGATAAAGAAATATGTTAGTTTCATATTTAACATAGCAAATAACCATAATACCTTGTAAACCCTAAAACCAAGACATGATAGAAACCAATAAAAATTCTAAAATCCTATATGCTGCTAACTAGAAATTGGTTGTTATAGAGTGTGAATTAGGACATTACATTCAAATAATATGAGATTACTCTATTGCATATGGAAATGATTGGCAATATGGATAAATTTCTCAAGAGGCAATTTAAATAACTAAAGTTTCATAACAAGATAATTGGATATTGGAATGTGTTCACACATATGTATTTATATGCGAACACTACAGGATATGGTATTTGAGTTTACTCGAATGAAAATTAGGGTGGAATGCCAAATTTCTGAGAAATAAGAGGAAAATTGTATTCATAACCACTATGCCACTTTCTCTGGGTCCATGGAAGGTCTATATTGATAATGGATATTTCATAAAAAAATATATTGCTTTTGCATTAAAACGTTGTTGTAATATGGTGCGAGTATTTGCCAATTATTTGTGAAAACCCATTAGAAACCCAAACCCCCTTCTCGATCCACACGATTCTAGCTAGCTAGTTTAAAAGAAGATCTTGCCGTTATCTAAGACACATATAAAAAAAAATATTTGCCCAATTGATGGTGCTTGTGTTAGGGTTGTATGGAATGTTCACTAATAAGACAGCTCCTTGCGGCATCAATAAATAAGTGGGGGAAATTGAAAATAAAAAAAGTTATTGTATTATAAGAAAATTTAATTGACTCTAGTTGAAAATAGTTGAATAAAATTTATTAAGATATCTTTTAGACTGTTCCCAAAAAAAAAAAATATTTCAAAAATATATGAGAGGTGAGGTGGATAAGAAGTGAGAAGAAGAAGAAATAAAATCAAAGGTGCAACTGATGTTTCTTTCTTCTTTTTTTTTTTTTTTGTTTTTTTTTTTTTTGAAATGTGGTCATTCGCAATGGAAATATTACAACATATCGCATGACGCAGAGCCCACAAAGGGAGGTCTGCTATTTTTTTTTTTTTTTTTTTTTTTTTGAATTCGAAAAAAATTTATAAATTTAATTTATTTTTTATGTTAGTTGGCAAGCCCGAATGTATCAGGCTCACTTAGTACTAATCAGTCATTGTGGATTCCACATTGTTGATGAACTTCTCTCTTATGACTGAGCTGGTGCTCGATTCCATGTTAAGCTTTTTATAAGCCGAGTTTGTAATCGACAAGGTTTTCCACCACAAGGCTGGGGTATAGCTTCACGGGCGGGTTCGTCACAGAAATTGAGTATTTCATTTCCAGGGACAAAGAAGAACACAAAGAGGTAGATTGTCGGTTTTAACGCTGAAATGTTTATTGACAGTTAGTTTAAGTTGCCTAGGCGGGTAAAAAAATGTCTTGGCTAACTATAGAATTATGATTAAATAACTAATCAGTTACGGTGGCGTTATGAATCCTCGGCTCGGCCCGGCGACGGTGAATATGAGCATGTCGCGGTATAGGAAACCAAACGCCAGCTGCGGGTGCAGATTTCACGACGATGAGCCGATGCCAAGTAGGAATGGTTAGGGATGCGGTCACGGTGAAGGGTTCGGATGAGCTGTCACGCGTGTACTAAGTGAACGGAAGACATCACGGTATCCTGTGGGGTCGTGTCTTGTCTAAGTGACGTGATACAGTGGCTGCGGTGACGTCAGCGGTATTCCTGTCACTGTTGTCTTGTCTAGGTAAGCGCGTGATACCAGTCGGCTGGCTTATGACTCGCGGTATCTGTCACTGTTGAGCTCGGGTCTTGGTCTAAGTGAGTGCGTGATAATCAGTGGCTGTGGTAACTCGCGTATCCTGTCCCTGTGGTCGTGTCTAAGTGAACGGATACCAGATTGGCTGGGGAAGACTCCGCGGTATCCTGTCAACTGAGTGAAGTCGTGTCGTGTCTAAGCGAACGTGATACCAGTGGCTGCAAAGACTCGCGTAATCCTGTCATATGGAGTCTGTCGTGTCTAAGTGTATTGTTTTAGCTCGTGCGGTGAAAGACGCAACTGTAACTCAGTACATGGTCCTTGCGTTGTCGTGTCTTTGTCTGCTGATGTCCAAGTGGCGTACGTCTTAACTCACTTGAAATGTTTCTAATGTTATGTTTCTACTTCAACTCACACTTCCCTCGCCTGGTGCTCGTTCAATCGGGATCAAAACTGATCTCCTGTTTTGAACCTACTTGCCCCTTTATAGCTGTCCCTAGCATCGCTGCTGAACGCTACTTCACTACCACACAGGAATCATTTTCCTGTTGGCAATAACAAACCCTTTTTACACCCACCAAGCATTGACCTATGATGCATGCTTACATTCTGGCTGCCCTACTGTAATAACGCATGATGTGCGGTTGTTGGTTCGGTTGCTAGCGTTGTCCCCTTGTCGAAATCGATGCATTGTCCGCTATGTATGTTTGGGTTGTTCGCTGATGAAGTATGTGATGCCGTTGATCATAGGCAATGCTTATGTATGGTTTGGTTGTTCGCTGTTGGGTATGTTGAAATGGCGTTGATCATAGGCATATGCTTAATGTATGGTTGTGGTTGTTCGCTGTTGGGTATGCTGATGCGTTGAATCATAGCTAATGCTTATGGGTTTGGGTTGAAGGTTTCATTGCCCTTAACTGTTTACAACTAGGTGCGTGGCAGGTATACGTGTATAGTCGGACAATCATTGTAAACTAAGTATCGAGGGTAGGTAATTGAAGAGAAGGTAATCGTAAGACAACCCAGCAACGGGGGAAAGGTAATACAGAAAGAATCATTACATGCTATTGAAACGTCAATGTATTAAAGTAAAAGACCAATTCATGTAGAGATTCCAAGTCAAAATATTAAATTCAAAAAAAAATTAATAAAAATAATTCAATTCAAGCAAGAAAGAGTCAATGCAATAATAATAAATAATTCAATTCAAGAAAAGGAAAAGTTCAACAAAAATAAAATTCAATAACAAATAAAAATTCAAATAACAACAATAACAAAAACACAAGACAGCTCAGTGGGAGAAAAACTGACGCGTTAGGGCGACTTTCGTGTCCACAGAAGTCCGAGAAGGCGTTCCACAGTTGCAGTAGAGAAACCACTTAGAAAGCTTTGAAACGCCCAGAAATGTCACCAGCATTAACTGAGGTGGGAATAATTCACGCTGACAAACTTTTGATTGGTGTTCGCATCGAAGCAGGAAAATCAGAGTCCAAGAACCTTTGGCAAGGCGGCATGCTAACTCATTGCACCACTTGACACCCTATTCCTATATCAAGCGAGTTTAAAAATTAAAAAATTTGTCAAAAAGGATTTTGACAAAATTTTACTATTGCAAAACTAAATTTGACAAATTCCCCATAGCAAAAAAAAAAATCTTTTCTATACGCAAAGCAATTTTGATAGAAATTTTCCTAAACGGTTGGCTGATAAAAGTCCGCCGGTCTACAAAGAAAAATCAAATTTTTTTTGTCAAAAATATTTCATTTTTTTATTATCAACATAGTTCCCTTCAAAGAAGCGATACAACGAGTTATAAGCGAAACTTCTAATTGTTTGATACGCATTTTGGTAGTAACTGCCTTCGGTTTGCCATCAAAGATAGGCTTCAAGTTTCGGCGCATCAAACCATCTTCATTGCAGCCAATTTTTTCCCATGCGAAGCATCCTTTGAGGACTGTGGAACTAAGAAAAAGTCGCTAGGGGCCAGAAATCTGGAGAATACGGTTGGTGGGAAAACAATTCGAAAGCCCAATTCGTGAATTTTGACCATCGTTCTCAATGACTTGTGGTACGGTGCGTTGTCTTGGTGGAACAAACACTTTCTGTTTTCCTCTTCTATATTGGGCCGTTTTTGCCGCGATTTCGACCTTCAAACGCTCCAATAACGCCATATAATAATATCACCTGTTTGAATGGTTTTCCCTCTTCTCGAAGATAATCGATAAATAATAATTCGCATGGCGCATCCAAACAGAGGCCATTACTTTGCACGGACTGTTTGAGTCTTACCACGCTTTCGGAGACGGTTCACCCGGTGCTGTCCACTCAGCCGACTGTCGATTGACTCAGGAGTGTAAGTGAATGGAGACCATGTTTCATCCAATTGTCATGCATAAATCGATGGAAAAACTCGGGTGTATTACGAGTTAATCAGCTGCAAACACCCACTCAGATCATCAACAACGTTGTTGTGGTTTGGTCAAATGTGAGCATCGCGTGGCACCCCATTTTGCACAGAGCTCCGCATATCCAAATATTGATGAATGATAATGACCAACAAGTTCCTTTGATATCTTTAAGGCCTCTGCTAATCTCGATCAAACTTCATTTTACGGTCATTCAAAATAATTTTGCTGGGATTTTTTTGATTTTTTCGTCGTAACCACCTCTTCCGGGCGTCCACTGTGTTCACCGTCCCCCGTGCTTCATTTCAAACCAACGCTTGAATTTTGCATACCAATCAAATTATTGTTGATTTTCCCTGGGGCAGAGGTCGGATAACGTCATTATCAAGCCATAGTTTTTGCTTTCCACGTAAATTTTTTCCCTTCAGAAAAACAGTATTTTTATAAAAAACACAAATTCCTTTTTTTCCCCATTTTTTTACAATAACAAAGTTGCTTCACAAAAACGCCTATTATCACAAACTAAATTGACTTACAGACGTCAAATTTTGACACGAATCATTTGAAGGTTGGTACTATATAAAAATAATATGCATTTAATACTAGCGACTTATCAGCCAACCTTTTATTCTACTGGTATCCAAGTGGAGCGTATGTTAATATTAATTAATATAAACATGAGCTAAAGGGTCGTATGATTTTATATTAAATAAGTTTTAAAATGGGCAATGTTCAGTACTCCTGATATCACAATGGACTTGATTTCTAAATGCTCCTCAAAATAATGGATTGTGCCAGTAATATGCGTTTACTATAAACTATTAAAATTGTATACCCTAAATGTATGATTAAATTATTAATAAATACCAACATCGGATAAGGGGCGTATGATTTATAATAAAATTATTTTAAAAATATACAATATTCAGGTCTCTGGTATTACAATGGAACTGATACCAAGGGGCGCCCAATCAAAGGATTGTCAATACCTATAAACTTGTATCCATTGAAGTGTAATGGTTAATTTTGATTAATACCAACATGAATAAGGAGGCGTATGATATATTAAATTATTTTGGCATAGGTTTCCTGGTTCTCTTGTGGTTAAAAAAAACTCATATTAGTAGATATATGAACTTCTTCGACTTACTTAATTATTTATTGATAAAGAAAATATGTTAGTTTCATATTAAACATAGCAAATAACCATAATACCATGTAAACCCTAAAACCAAGACAGATGAATAGAAACCATAAAAATTCTAAAATCCTATATGCTGCTAACTAGAAAATTGGTTGTTATAGAGTGTGAATTAGGACATTACATTCAAATAATATGAGATTACTCTATTGCATATGGAAATGATTGGCAATATGGATAAATTTCTCAAGAGGCAATTTAAATACTAAAGTTTCATAACAAGATAATTGGATATTGAATGTGTTCACACATATGTATTTATATGCGAACACTACAGGATATGGTTATTGAGTTTACTCGAATGAAAATTAGGGTGGAATGCAAAATTTCTGAGAAATAAAGGAAAATTGTATTCATAACCACTATGCCACTTTCTCTGGGTCCATGGAAGGTCTATATGATAATGGATATTTCATAAAAAAATATATTGCTTTGCATTAAAACGTTGTTGTAATATGGTGCGAGTATTTGCCAATTATTTGTGAAACCCATTAGAAACCCAAACCCCCTTCTCGATCCACACGATTCTAGCTAGCTAGTTTAAAAGAAGATCTTGCCGTTATCTAAGACACATATCTAAGATACATATATACAGATATAGCCTGATAATACAGGATCAATATATAATTTTTAAGTGTAATAATGCGTATGAGCAAAATACATTGATAATGCTTATACGCCACAAGGTATCAAAAATTAATATTAACTATACGCCACGGGGTACGCACACATTAATATATTTATACGACTTCGTAATAAAAAATATTTCAATTTCTGTCTATTTGTGCAAAGCCATAATGGACCCATGACCCTCGATCCATACAATTCTAGCTAGCTAGTTAAAAGAAATCTTGCCATTTTCATAATATCTAAGATACATATTTACAGAATATAACCTGATAATACAGGATCAATATATAATTTTTTTAAGTGTAATAATGCGTAATGCAAAAAATACATTGATAATGCTTATACGCCACAAGGTATGAAAATTAATATTAACTATACGCCACGGTGTACGCACACAATTAATATTATTTATACGATTCGTAATATAAAAAATATTTCAATTTCTGTCTATTTGTGAAAAGCCATAATGGGCCCATGACCCTCGATCCATACAATTCTGCTAGCTAGTTTAAAAAGAAGATCTTGCCATTTTCATAATATCTAAGATACATATTTACAGATATAACCTGATAATACAGGATCAATATATAATTTTTAAGTGTAATAATGCGTATGAGCAAAATACATTGATAATGCTTATACGCCACAAGGTATGAAAATTAATATTAACCATACGCCACGGGGTACGCACACAATTAATATTATTTATACGACTTCGTAATAAAAAAATATTTCAATTTTCTGTCTATTAGTGGAAAACCATAATGGACCACATGAATCCTCTCGATAGACACGATTCTGTTTTAAAGTTATACCTAGCGATCATAAATAGTTTCAGATATAATCTTATAAGACAAGAGCAATATATATTATAGTATATATATATATATATATATATATATATATATAATATATTATAATATATTATATATATAAATATATATATATATATATATTATATATATATATAATATTATATTATATATATAATATATATATAATATAATTATATAATATAATATATATATAATATATATATAATATATATATATATAATATATATATATATATAAATATATATAATATATTTATATATATATATAATAAGTTAAATGCCAATGATAATGTTACTACGCAAACATGGAATTCTAAAAATTAATATTAGTTATACGCCACGGGTGTACACATAATTAATATTAATTATAATGACAATACAAAAGGCTGCTCAAAATCAATTTTTAAGAATTATTTGCTTATTAAACTGCATCCCATTTAAATCATCCATTTAACAACTAGACTATAATATTAATCAATAAATTCCCCTTGCGAGTTTATCGATCTTCTCTAATGTATCTATTACAATGTTCCCTGGAACACTTGAATCGAATGAAATAATGTTCAATAGATGAATCTTAATCAATGCAATATGAAGTTATATTTCCATCTACAGTCCATTTATACATACCATATAATAATATATAATATACGAATATTTTACATGAATTCACAAATAACATTTGGCATAGCT
>PGFW01074366.1:0-13089 GCA_003123925.1 Haematobia irritans | reverse complement strand
ACGAGAGTAAGAGTCATTAGCATTCACTAAGAAGCAAAAGTGAAAGATAATTAAGGCAAAACTCATTCCGATTTTTGTTTCTCTTAGCCAACAGGTAAATTCAATCAATTTCATTAATTTTAAAAAAAAAAAACTGGAGCATCATGGGGATTGACCCATTTTTCTCTTGAAATTCATTTCATTAAAATGTGACACTAATTTCGTTGCTTAGCAGAGCCTTTGGAGAAGCCCAAGCAACTCCCATTAACACAATAGTGCTAAAAATGGACCCTAAGGACATAGACCCGTGATGATGATGGCGACAAAGAGGTCGAGGAAAAAATAGTACAGGAATGCGGCTCTGTGTATTCGCGTAATTTAAAGCCATGGCAACCATTTTCAAAATCCATTTTACTATGGTCCTTATGGGGTCATAGGAAATTTAATTTTGTGAGAGTGCCTTTTGTGTGAGTGAGTGTGTCTGTGTGTGTTTTCACTCTAAATATCATTAAGGCGAACAATGTGTTTTCACTGCAGTATCCTATGACATATCACGAGAATATTAAGAAAAACTCTAGGCTACGCGGTGGTAATCTGTCATTGTTGGCAACATTTTGCCCACTGACGGATATGGATGAAGTGGAGTTATGTATGAAATTAACTTAAAGCCTAGCGACGTGTACAGTAAACCCTATTAAACCCTGATCTTGAGGGTGTCTGCTATGTAATGCAACGAATTAAATACGCAAAAGCAATGCTTAAATGGAGTTAAAATAAATGTGAAATAAAATAAGTATATATGACCGAATGTTCGGCCAGGGGGAATCTTATATACCCTCTATTTTCTGTAGAAAATTTTGTCAACATTTTATTTCTAAAGAAAATTTTGTCAAAATTTCATTTCTAAAGAATATTTAATCAAAATTTTATTTCTAAAGAAAATTTTGACAAAATTTCATTCGTAAAGAAAATTTTGTCATAATTTTATTTCTAAAGAAAATTTAATCAAAATTTTATTCCTATAAACAATTTTGTCAACATTTTATTTTTAAAAGAAATTTTATTTCTATAAAAAATTTTGTCGAAAATTTGATTTCAATAAAAAATTTTGTCAAAATTTAATTCTGTAGAAAATTGTGTCAAAATTGTATTTCTACGAAGTACGCAAATTTTATCAAAATTTAATTTCTATAGAAAATTTTGTCCAAAATTTAATTTCTATAGAAAATTTTGTCGAAATTTTATTTCTACGAGTTATAGTAAATTTTATCAAAATTTAATTCTCTAATAGAAATTTTGTAAAATTTTATTCTTAGATAGAAAATGGTGTCAAAATTATATTATCTATAAAAAACTTTGGTCAAATCTTTTTTAGCTAACAGAAACAGTTTTGTCAAAAGTTTAGTTCTATAGGAAATTTTGTCAAAATTTTATTTTTCCTAGGAAAATTTTGTCAACATTTTTATTTCAAAAATCATAAGAAAATTTTTGTCAAATTTTATTTATTGTTTGTTTTTGATTCAGCTTAAAACCATGCATTGACTGAACTACAAGTGTACATTTAACCACAGAGGCAAAGAGTATGCTTATCAATTTATTTGGCAAAGCCGCTATACACATTATTTCTCAACGAAAATTTTGTGCAAAATTTTACCTCTATAAAATTCTTGTCGGAAGTTGTAGATTCTAATGGAAAATTTGTCAAAACTTTATTTCCATAGAAAATGTTGTCAACATTTGTATGCTTTTTAGCAACATTTATCAAAATTTCTATTCAAATAGAAAATTTTGTTAAATTTTATTTCTATAGAAAATTTATTAAATTTGTTAATTTTGTAAAATTGAATTTCTATAGAAAATTTATCACATTTTATTCTCATTAAAAAATATTGCCGGAGTTTTTTAGAAAATTTTATCAAAATGTTTCATCTCCATAGAAAATTTTGGTTAAAATTTTATTCCTATAAGAAAATTTTGTCAAAATTTTTTTCTATAAAAAATTAATATGGCATTTTTAAGAATAATTTTTTCTATAGAATGTAAAATTTTTCGCAATTCGATAGAAAATTTTCAATTTTCTATAGAAAATTTTGCTCAAAATTTATTTTTCGCAGAAAAAAATATATGCCCATTTTTTTTAAAAATTTTCTTCAAAATTTTATATTCTATAGGCAAATTTTGTCAAAAATTTTATTTCTTATTAAAAAAATTTTTGTCGAATGTTTTATTTCTATAGAAAAACAGAAGGTAATGAAAATTTTGTCAAAATTTTATTTTCGATAAAAAATTTGTCAAAAATTTTATCTATAGAAAATTATTGTCAAAATACTTTCTATAGGAAAATTTGTCAAATTTTTATTTCTATAGAAAAATTTGGCGAAAATTTTATTTCTATAAAAAATATTGTCGAAAATTTTTTATACCCTCCACCATAGGATGGGGGTATATTAACTTTGTCATCCCGGTTTGCAACACATCGAATATATTTGCTCTAAGAGCCCATACAAGTATACTATATTGCGGAGTCGTGGAAATTCTGAGTAGTCTGAGCAATGTTTAGTCGCAGTCGTCAGTTGAAATCACGCCAACTTCCGAACGAAAACAAGCTTCGACTTGAAACTTGCCAACAAGTTAGTTGCTATTGATGTAGGTCAGATGGTATTGAAAATTGGACCATATGGCTCCACTTTACGTAAGCCCCCATATAAACGAACGCCCAAATTTTGCTCCGCGATGCTCTAAGAGACAAATTTCATCCGATCCGGCTGAACATTTTGTTACATGTGTGTTATAGTATAATCGTCTCTCAACAACCCATGCAAAAAATTGGGTCCATATGGTCCACTTTACCGTGATAGCCCCTATAAACGCGAACCCCAAATTTTCGGCCTTCTAGCGAGTTGCTCTAAGAGAAGCTAAAATTCATCCGATCAGGCCTGAAATCTTGTACATGGTGTGTATACAATAGTCTCTAATCACTGCATGCAAAATGGTCGAGTATCGACAATTTTACAAAATTATTCCATATAAACGGACCCCTAAAATTTGGCTTGCTCTAAGAGAAGCAAATTTCATCCGATTCCGGCTGAAATTGGAGCAATGGTGTTAGTATATCGGTATCTAAAACCATGCAAAAATTGGTCCACATCGGTCATAATTGTTATAGCCCCCATATTAAACCGGATCTCCAGATTTGGCTTGCAGGAGCCTCAAAGACGAATCAAAATTCCATCGGTACGCTTGGAAATTGGTACAATGGGTATTAGTATATTGTCTTCTAACAACCATGCCAAAAATAGTCCATATAATTATCCATAATTATATAAGCCCCCATATAAACCCGATCCCCAGATTTTGAACTCTGGAGCCTCTTAGAGGGAGCAAAATTCTTCCGTCCGTTGAAATTTTGGTTACGTGGTTTGAGTATAGGTCTCTAAAACCATGCAAGAATTCGGTCCATAATCGGTCCAATAATTATATAAGCCCCTATATAACCGATCCCCAGATTTCAACTCCGAGCTTGGACGAGCAAAAATCCATCCGATCCGGTTGAAGTTTGCAACGTGGTGTTAATGCATGGCCGCTAATTAACCATGCCAAAATTGGGCTCCATATCGGTCTATAGTTATATTATAGGCGATCCCCAATCACACAAAATTGGTCCATATCGGTTCATAACAGCTTGCCACTGAAACAAAAACATAATATAGCAAAATTTATTTCTATAGAAAATTGTCGAAATTTATTCCTACACTGAAAAAACAGTGGAACCCACCAGGGAGAAAACTTTCTGCTTAATATAACCAAAATTTTAATATTGTAGAGAATTTTAACATTAAACAGTCTTACCAAACGTTGGCATAAAGCCGATTGTCATAAAAAATAAGTAATATTTTCGACAAATCAATGAAAATTATTAGACATTTAACTAAGTTTTCTTCACTTTTAAACGAACATTTTGTAGTTTGAAGGCAAAACTTGGAGTTCAAAATTGCGAACGAATGTCTTTAGTGACATACGAAGTTCATGATCGAGCATTTTTTGTAAAATTTACCAATTTAGGAATTCTGAACTATTGTGTGAAGACACGAACTTTAGTAATCATTTTGCTTCATTGAGTAATTTTTTCCTCGGTTTTTAGTTTAATTTAACTAACGTACACAAAAAAAATTATTAAGAAAGGAAATTTCTCCAACATAATAATTTACATGAACTTAAAATAAAAGTTAAATTGGCTTTAGTAAAATAGAGATTCACTTTTTTGAGTGTATAGAAAATTTGTCAAATTTTATTCTCTATAGAAAATTTTGGAAAATTTTATTTCTGTAGAAAATGTCATAAATTTTAATTCTTATAGAGATACCCAGCAAAAAAAGCGTCGCCAAAAGAATGAAAATGTTCTTTTTGGGATCCGGAAGTGTGCAAAATTGACGCAGAAGCGATGAATTTAACATGGGCTTGCATAGGACGGAATCCACCATTCAACAGCCGGCGCACTTGAATTTGCATCACTCTCTTTAGGTGTGACCGAATTCAATTGTTTTGGATGTAAATTAAAAGGTATGCTGATATTTTGCCAAATAATAATTTTTATAATTTCTTTATTAATTTTTAATAAATGTTAACGCTTGTTGGAACGGTTTGACCTCAAATATTCTCAAACAATTCCAATTTTTTCAGATTGGATTTAGGCATTTTTTCGAAAAATTTTAAATGATTTGTACCATTTTATGAATTCTTACTCTGTTTTTAACCTATTTAAAACAAAACAAGTTAAAATTACGCATTAAGAGTATGAAAACAACCAAGTTATAAAAAATTGAATTAAAGAACTTCCTGGGTGTTAAAATAAAGATACATCATTGGGAGTGATCTTTCGGAAGTGCTTTTAAAAATTGTGCCTTTGGAAGAACTTCCAAATTTTTTTGCTGTAGTTGATCAAAATTTTAAATCTTTGAAAATTTTGTAAAAATTTTATTCTATAGAAATTTTGTCAAAATTTATTCTATAGAAACATTTTTGTTAAAATCTTATTTCTATAGAAAATTTTTCCAAATTTTACTTCTATAGAAAATTATGTCAAAATTTTATTTGTCAAAATTTTATTTCTATAAAAATTTTGTTCAAACTTAATTATATACGATTTATAGTGCCATTTTACAGTTGTAATATATACCACGAATGGGACACGTGGTATGTATTACGGTATTAGGAAGTTTTCAAGATACCTGGTCATCGCAAAAGTTACCGCAACCTCAAGTAATTCGATTGTGGATGACAGTCTTCATAGAAGTTTCTACGCATCCATGGTGGGAGGGTTTACATAGCTTCGGCCTGCCGAACTTCGGGCCGGTATATACTTGTATTTATAGAACATTCTTCAAAATTTTATTTTTTATTAGAAAATTTTGTCAAAGTTTATATTCTATGAAACTTTTTCAACATATCTTACAAAATCTACCAAAATATCAAGAATTGTACCAATTTTCTTTTCTCGTTCGGAAGATATCGTGATTTTTCACAGATTGAGCGAACATCACTAGACCGACTTCATGAGGTCTGGGACCAATATTTCAATGTGTTACAAACGGAATGACAATGTTAGTAACCGCTCATCCATTTGTGATGTGTATACAAAGATGCTTACGTATATAAGCCTCCTTAACTTTGATCGTTTAATATAGAGGATCTATTTTGATGAAATTTGAAAACGATATGAAATCAGTTTTCTGCGTATTATAGGGTCAAATTTCATTGACCGATCACGTTTACCAAATTTTCTCCTCCATGGAGGCTACGAAGGTCAAATATTGGAAATAGGTTTATTATGGGCTATATATATGTTAATTAATGAACCGATCGCCGCTCTATTTTTGATGACAGGTATAGGCCCACATTATTAAACATCACGTGCAAATTTAAACCGGATCGGTATGAAATTTGCTACTTCAAAGGTTCAACAAGCAAATCTGGGGTAACGGTTTATACACGCAAAGAAAAAAAAACGTGTCCGAAAACATTTTTCTTATTTTAGAGTTTTTGAACTGCTTCGAAATTTATACTTTTATCACCAAACAAATTCGTTTGTTTACAAATTTTTTTTATTTTTTCAATAAAAAAAGTTATTTTTGAAACAACAAACCAGCCATTTCGTTTATATCATAACCACTTTTCTTTTCTGATTTAGGTCTTTAATAAGACACATTTTACAGTTCAAATAATATCTACAATGTAATGGTGAACATTTTTTCGGAATGTTTTCGAATCATATTTCTGGAATATATGTTAAAAAAAAAAAAACAAAAACAAAAACAAAAAAAAAACTTGGTCCAAAGCAGGGATCGAACCAGACCCTTGGCATGCAAGCGGACGTAGCAACCACTGCTCCACGGTGCAAAACTAAATGTTTGTTTCGTTAAATAAATTTTGATTATTCGGTTCGTGGGCGCCGCCAAGGCTATCTATATAAATATACTTATATGGATATTTATCTATTGATGACCATAACAGGTACATATGCTCAGTGGTCAGTGTTGGCTACAAAGTGCCATGGTCCTCGGTCATTCTCCGGTCCAGTCGGAAAGGTTAAAATGAAAATGTACTAAAATCGTTATAATTTCTTCTACACTTGTTGGTATTACAGAAAAGGTGTCAATAACTAAAAAAACCTTGTGGACGTGAGATAAGATGTGAGCGGAAATGCATTAGCAAGAAAACAATGTGTTTTTATTACCCTCAACCATAGGATGGGGGGTAATTAACTCTTGCATACCAGTTTGGTAAACACATCGAAATATTGCTCTAAGACCCCATAAAGTATATATATTCTGGGTCGTGGTGAAATTCTGAGTCGATCTGAGCATGTCCCTCCGTCCGTCCGTCTGTTGAAATACACTGAACTTCCGAACGAAACAAGGCTATCGACTTGAAACTTGGTACAAGTATTGTTATTGATGCTAGGTCGGATGGCATTGCCAAATGGATCATATCGGTCACTTTATACGTATAAGGCCCCCCCCATATAAACGGACCCCAAATTTGGCTTGCGAGCCTCTAAGAGACAGCAAATTTCATCCGGATTCCGGCTGAAATTTGGATTTACATGGTGTTAGTTATATGTCTCTAACAATCATGCAGAAATTGGTCCACATCGGTCGATAATATATATAGCCCCATATAAACCGTCCCCCGATTTGGCTTGCGGAGCCTCTAAGAGAAGAATTTCATCCGATCGGCTTGAATTTGGTACATGGTGTTATATATGGTCTCTAACAACCATGCAGCAGAAAAATTGTTCCACATCGGTCCATTAATTATATATGCATTATAAACGATCCCCCGATTTGGCTTGCGAAGCCTCAAGAGAGCAAATTTCATCCGATCCGCTGAATTTGGTAACATGGTGTTAGTATATTGGTCTCTAACAAACCATGCAAAAATTGGTCCACATTCGGTCCATAATTATATATTACCCCCATATAAACCGATCCCCCGATTTGGTTTGCGCGGCCTACTAAGAAGAAGCAAATTTCGATCCGATCGGCTGAAATTTGGTACATGGTGTTAGTATATGGTCTCTAACAACCATGCCAAAGTGGTCCATTACCAGTCCATTAAACATATATAGCCCCATATAAACCGTCCCAAGATTTGGTTTTGGAGCCCTTGGAGGAGCAAAATTTTTCACCGAGTGAGTTGAATTTCGTTACATTGTGCTAGTATGTGGTCGTTAACAACCATGCCAACTAGGATCATATCGGTCTATCCAGTTATATATCATCCCTCATATACAAATCGATTTCCAATCACACAAAAATTGTCCATATCAAGTTCATTATTGATATAGCCATATAAGCGACCCCCATATTTCAATTCTGGCTCTCAACGTACGTGCAAACAATCCATATCGATTCGTAGTTTATTTGTAGACTTAACTATACATAATTTTTTGCCTAATATATACCCCCTATGGACTACTCACAATTTCAAAACGATGTTAAGAATGTTTTAAGATACCACAACCCAAGTATTTGATTGTGGGATGACAGATCTTCGTAGAAGTTTCTAAGCAATCCATGGTGGAGGGTACATAAGATTCGGCCTGGCCGAACTTACGGCCGTACATACCTTGTTTATTATACCCTTCACCACTACTGTGGACAGGGTATAATAAGTTGTGCATTTGAGTAACGCCAGAAGGAAAAAGGCTGAGACCCATGTTTAGATATACCGATCGTCTTAGGAATTAAATTTCTGAGTCGATTTAGCGATGTCGTGTCTGTCTGTCCGTCTGTCTGTCCGTCTGTCTGTCTTGGGGGGGGGTCTGGTTGATGATTTTTGTGTGCAAAGTACAGCTCGCAGTTAGTCCGATTGTCCTAAAACTTTTGTATAGGTGCTGTTTCGGCCTCAAAGACGATCCCCATTTGATTTTCGGTTCAGATTAGATTAGCCTGATATATATTTTTCACGATCGTGGTCATTCAATTGGGATGTATATTCACGTCTTCCTCCCCCCAAATTGACCGCTGGGCGGCTTCGCGCCCCCGCCCGCGCGCGCCGGCGCCGCGCGGGCGCGGGGTGTAAAACTTTAATTCTACTTCACCAGAATAATATCTGGCAATAGAACGATAGATAGATTTTTCATTCTCTTCATAACAATTTTCTGATTAGAGCTTGCTCACCAACCATTCCATGATACCATCACGCCACCGGTAGGGTGTTCAAAGTATACCGTCGGTAAAGTCGGACTCTTAGGCAGCCTTGTCATTACCGTTACTGAATTATCTGGTCTATATCCAATGATATCTTCGAATCTGAGGTTTCATAAACCCATATCCAAAAAACGATTGGAGCTCATCTAAAAATATATAAGTAATAGTGGCTGGTCAATAACATTCGCTCGTAATTTAAACCTATCACTAGTGCATGCCATAATAAAGTTCGCATACTGCCTCCAACCCACCAATTCCGTCACGCGATTGCCTTCTCCCTATAAATCTATTCCCTGATGACATTCGTGTCCCCTTTTTCAAATTTGACATGCCAAATAACGTTTTGCGCCAAAAGTCTCCAGGACTGTGAATATTTGTTTACATCACATTTAGTCCCCACAATAAAAAACTACTGAATATTTGGATACTCATCTTGTTTGTGCTTACCTGAGATTCTTATTTTTAAAAAGAATAAGATAAGTTTATATTATTCTATAAAATATTTTGCCACGGACCCAACAACCAATTCATCGGATGTGCCAATCCAACTTGTCGAATTTCATGTTACCACGTTTTCAGTTAATTTGCATTTATTGAAAATAAGATTTGAATAGAATCTCAATGTCACATTGGAAGCATAAATTTCTCAATTGATATTATTAAGAGGTTGTAAACATCCCAATAGATATTGGAAATTCCGGGTATGCTGGTCGTCCAAAAAAACACTCTTGGAGCACATTGGCTACCATCAAAAGAAGAATAGTCATCATGACTTCCTTTGATTCCCATAACCAAGAATTTGAACGAAGGGCCCCGTGCCTAGCTTCCGACATTTATGAGAATCTTATCTATTTTTAATCCTAGTGGGAAAACCGATATGGTAATCCGTGATATCTTCCGTCCAAAAACACTGGGTTGAAAAACTCTATGAAGTATTATAACATAAATGGTGGTAATTGACCTCCACTTTAGATGTGCCTTTTTAGCGTGATAATTTTTAGAACCAGAAGTCACCGTTCCTGGCTTTCCAATGGTAGAATCCATGTTCTGCCCCCCCGTAGGAAAACTGGAATCAGGATAGTTCTTCGTCAGAAACACTTTAGGAAACTCAGATAGAATGATCATCATCATTGGATAGGATAGGTACTCCAGTAGGAGACCCTACCATTATCTTTATATAAGTTTGATTATGAGACATATTAAGCATGAATTATTTATTTAGTAGTTCGATCTTTTGGTAATTCCAATTGTAGTAATCTACGCAATACAATGGGACCCATAGTGACTTGGAATCTTGATAACTTCGTCCAAAACATGCTGGAACGCATGGCATTATATCAAAATGTTAAGATAAGACTCACTTTGATGTGCATATAGCAGAATTTTGAACGAATCCGCCTGGCTTCCATGTAGAATTCTAGCAATTTGAACCCACAGTGCAAAACTTTGAATCCACGATAACTCCGTCCAAAAACACTGGTGGAACTATGTATAATCAATTGTAGGTAATGGACTCCACTTTGATGCCATAAGCAGGATTTTTGACGTAAGTCCGTTACCATGCTGCTGAGTGGATTAGGAATTTAAGTAATATTGGGATTTTCCCATGGGAAAAATTTGAATTATATAAAATCCAGAATACCCTTACAGTAACTATAACCTTTTTGAAACATGCAATAACATACAAAAATGTAAGATTGCAATGACTTCAACTTTGATGTGCCATAAAGCAGAATTTTGACGAAAGTCCGTTTCTGTTCCATGGTAAATCTAGCAAATGGCTATAGTGAAAACTTGGAATCTTGGATATATAGTCTCTGACATAAAGTGTTGGACACACGATAACGTATATCAATATTATCTGTCTAGGTAATGGCCTGCATTTGATGTGCCATAGCAGAATTTTTGATACGGACGTCCGTTTCTGGCGTCTTCTCTATGGTGGTAGAACTTGCATAATGTGCCCTGAATGTGGATAAACATGGAATCCGCAGAAATACCTTCGTCCAATAATCCACTGTTTTGAGAATCATGACATACATCATATCATATGTGGTCTGGTATTGGGATGACTTCTCCAATTTGATTTGCATTGCACTATAACTCTGCAGAAGTTTTGAGCGACGTAGTCCGGGTTCTCTTGGCTTTTCGTCTGATGCATTAAGTCGGATTCTCTAGCAAATATTGAATCCTCTTGATGTGAATACTCTACCGGTAGTCCAGGATATTTCGGTCCAAGATTTACTTGTGGAATCATTCTAATTCTTTGCTACCTTATTCTATTTGCTTCACCAAAATGGAAATGGATAGGCTCCGGAGTTTGCGGTAGATGATTATCTTCTCTTTGAATGTGAGTAGCCACAAGGTCTAGAATTTTTTGAATGAGTGCCGTTCGTTTGGCGTCCATCTGGTTATATACTACTTATAGCACAATGGACATATTGTTGAGACAATATATCTCGGAATCTTGAATATTATACTTTTCGTCCAAAAGTGAACTCTTCGTTGTGATCACAGTCTATGGGGATAAATACTTCGAATTGCAATATGTATGTGATAATGGCGGTATGACTTCCACTTTGATGTGCCATATGCTAGGATGTTGAGCAGGGGCTATTGTCTACGAATGCGATTCTGCTTTCGAATATTGGTAGAATCTAGCATAAAGCCACCCGATTATTGTAGAATAATTATCGTTGAATCCAGAAATTTTCTATTCATCACCGACAAGGAATCTGTGATACTGCATTCTCATACCATCTGGTACTATGGTCGTATTTTGTGTGTTAATAGTATTGGATGCTTCCACTTATTTGATTTTAAGTTATATATTATATGGTTTTAGGATATAATATGGTGGCAATAATAATGTACATTTATATACAATCACAACGGAGCGCGCGGACGCGACCATAGCGCGGTTGCCGTTCAACTACGCGCGGCGGGCACAGCCGCGTGCGCGTACCATTGGAATCCTCGGGTTCGGTGAGCGTCGAACCAGTTCCCTTAGCCGCGTTCGTTGTGGAGCCGTTCTGGAGCGGCGCGCGATGCCAGCGCGCGCGTTTCTTGAGCAAGAGCCATAGGTCTAAAGCGTGCATGCGGAGCAAGAAGCGGCGCGGAGCCGCGGCTGCGCCGGCCTGGTGGCGGAGCGCGAACCGCGCAAGCTTTAGTGCGAGGCTCTGCGCGCGCGTACCGTGGTGGCGCACGGATCGACCATTAAGTTTGCGCTCACTGTTTTTCAAATGTATACATATTGGTAAAGGTATGGATGATAACCTATGATGTAATTTGAGTAATGTAGTGATTGTAGTGTTTGTCATTATAATTAATATTTAATTTGATTCTTTGTACATTACGAATGAATTTTTATGCTATTGAAGCATGTCGGTATTATTATATCCATTTAAGTTATGTTTTCCTTTTCGTGTTTTGTTTTGGCTTTAACGTTTGAATACTGGTTCCTGACCACCATGGCGTCAACAGTTCTGGGGAAAATTTGTTTACACTCGGGTTTCCCATGATACATGGGTATACCAAATTGTATTAACTGATGCCCTCTATAATAATCCGTTGTCCTTTTTGCGTACGAAATGGTCCATCCTTGATTCCACAGGATAGTATCCTTGACCACGATATCCAAGGGTTGTGTAAGATTGGTGAAAAAAGTGTCTCTTTCATATTACTCATCATAATTGCTATGATCTGTGTATTAAATCGTTGTATTATGCACTTGGATAAATAATATATTAATTAATTCGTCGTTCCGATCCTTTATTTATTCAAGTTTGCTCATTGCACCCTGTTGTATTTGAATCGTTATCTCACGCAGGTTTGCTCATAGGAAGATAACCGAACGTTGTAATACTTTTTATATATTTAGTCTTCAAAAGTCCTCCTAATTGTTGAAATTTGGGCAATTACAACAACCACCCATAATTCTCATCACAGTTCCGTGACCACACTGGCGAAATGCCATATCCATATCTAATGAAACTATACGGAAATAAGTTCCGGTTCAGTAATCAATTATATGAAAACTTATGATCTGGGTAAGCACACTCTTATTTCTAGTTTAGAAATTATAAAGTGCGACGACTTATGATTCGACTGTGAACAATAGAGACTGACACGATTGTGAAAGTACGTAGTAATGTACGGTGGTGGAATTATTATCGAACAATCTAAGCTACCTGTGAATTTTGATAGTAACAAAGTAGAATTATAAGTTTAGTGGAGGTTTAAGCTATCATGGTAGGGACAATTTTTTTAAACTTCGCAATATAATAATACCAGTCTAGTATAGAACCCTTCTTCGTAATCTACCAAAGGCGATGAGAAAACAGACTTCTCAATGGCACAACTTCGGATCCTGCACTAAAACGTCGGGCGGCTCACCATC